>VYXC01009513.1:166031-297447 GCA_013397175.1 Platysteira castanea
CGCCCCCCCCCCCCCCCCCCCCCCAACTTGAACTAAAATTATACAGCCAAAATTTCTAAAGAGTTAGAAGTCTGGCTTTATTTAGAGGCTGTTAGCCTTTTGTTTTGTTTTGTTTTGCTAAAAGTGTTAGTTTGAAAGTAAGGCAGTGGGGCTGCCCAGAGGATCCCTTCTCAGGACACACCAGACTGGTGTTGTTGCCCTGTGAAAGTTCATCAAAAAAGTCAGTTTAAGCAAACAGCATCTTTTAAACATAAATTTTAGCAAGGAAACTTCCTTTGTTTTCTAAGTTATATAATTCAAAGTTAGTGGCTTTTACTGAACTGTTAACTAAGTAAGAGATTGTGGCTCTCTCACCTGTCCTACAACGATATAAAAAGACCTGTGTCCAAAATTCTGGGCAACTTTTCCATAACATTATTGAAAACTAGGTTTGAAACATAGATGCAGTGTAGTTTATTTACCATTATAGGCAGAACCAAATGAATATTTATCCAAATGATTCTGCAGCTCTTTAGTTAAGGGACTCTGTGAGCTTTGAGAGTGGGTTTTTTCTGTTCAAAAATCTTAATGACAACTGATATTTGTCTTTTACTATCTCTTAAATCTTTTTCTTCTGCCAAGGATAGTTTCTCTTTGAAATCCTTCATCAATTACTCTGAATACTTCACTACATAACATTTCCCTTAGCCATATCCTTTTAAAAAGCCATACCTGTAGAATTCCTTGAGGGATGGTTTTCTGTTGGTTTTCTGTTTGTTAATTTGGGTTCTTGTTGAATGATTGACAACATTAGATTAGATTTGTGTTTTGCTCTAATTCTCTACTGCTTTTGGTCCTCCGTTTTCCAAGATTTACAAATCTCTACTGTTCTGTTCAGCTCACATTTCCTTCCAGCTTCCCATTCTTAAACTACTTTTTTAAAGTAAGATAGAAGTAAATTTGGAGATCTCCANCTGTTTACTGTTCGACTGCCTATTCTCAAATGTTGACAGCTTTATTAAGTTCTAAGCATTTATATTGACAAAGGGATCAGAAGAATAATATCTTCCAGGGGAACAAGTATTTCACAGTTAACTACNTTGAAACATAGATGCAGTGTAGTTTATTTACCATTATAGGCAGAACCAAATGAATATTTATCCAAATGATTCTGCAGCTCTTTAGTTAAGGGACTCTGTGAGCTTTGAGAGTGGGTTTTTTCTGTTCAAAAATCTTAATGACAACTGATATTTGTCTTTTACTATCTCTTAAATCTTTTTCTTCTGCCAAGGATAGTTTCTCTTTGAAATCCTTCATCAATTACTCTGAATACTTCACTACATAACATTTCCCTTAGCCATATCCTTTTAAAAAGCCATACCTGTAGAATTCCTTGAGGGATGGTTTTCTGTTGGTTTTCTGTTTGTTAATTTGGGTTCTTGTTGAATGATTGACATTAGATTAGATTTGTGTTTTGCTCTAATTCTCTACTGCTTTTGGTCCTCCGTTTTCCAAGATTTACAAATCTCTACTGTTCTGTTCAGCTCACATTTCCTTCCAGCTTCCCATTCTTAAACTACTTTTTTAAAGTAAGATAGAAGTAAATTTGGAGATCTCCATTAATGATTTCTTCCCACTTCTGAAATAACGGGTATCTTGGGTATCTTCTCAGAACTTGGTGGATTGCATGGGCTACTCTATTGCTTAGGGAAAACAGATTGAGATAATTAAAATCACATTTTAAAAGGAAAGTAAAAGGTAGATCTAATGTATGGTTGTTGCTGGAAGCATCTGTGTTCCTCTCTAATGCATCTTAATAAGTATTTGTGTCTAGTTCAAAGATATTTTCTGTATTGCAGCAACATCTCCATAACCTAATTTACTAACACAGTGTTTTTGAAGCGACTGGTAAAAATAACCTTGCTAAAGGGAATTTTTTGTTTGTTCCAGTACTAAGAATCTCATTCATATTTTCTGTTTTGTTGGATATAGTATCAATCTGTTATTGCTTTACTTAAAAGACAGGCAAAAAGTATTAAATTTCACAGTATATCAATCTTCCTGAATAAGAGGGAAGAACATACTAACAATAATAAAAAGTGTGCAGGATACAAAAAAAAAAAATCTGTTCTTGTACTGAGGTAAGCATTCTTTTCTGAAAATACTTCAGTAATTTTGCTTCCTGGTACATGAGCCTTATATGGTATATGAGGCTTTTCTACTAAAGTACTTCTTTTTTTCTCTTTTATGAACACATTCTCTTGTCTCAGGAGAGTTAATAAAATATTGCCATATGCTTGCAATCACTGAATATATAACTAAGGAAATTTAAATACTGTGCAATGTCTGGTACCCCATAAATTTCCCTCCCTGCCCCAACCATCACACGACCTCATCAAAGAGTTCAAGTTACAGAGCTCTTTGAAAGGGACTTATAATTTATACAATTCTGATTACCCTGACAGTGTCAAGAAACAGTTTTAGAAAGTCTGCAATTGCTTAAAGAAATGTCAACTGCTTTGCCTCATGGGAGGAGATTGTTTAAGCTTTGATAAACAAAGAGCAAAACACACTGAAAGAACTGTATAAAACATAAACTCATTGCACTAAATCAATCACTGTTTGAGTTTGGCAAGTTCTCCTTCACTTATGTATTACTGGAAAATCAAAGTCTAGTAATTGTCAGAAATGCATTTGAGCTTTCTGCATATTAGTTAACTGTAATTGTGAAGAGACTCAAATAATCTTAATCATCTTTACACACAGACATAGACATAAATGAAGTGAATAAAAACCAGCAACCAGTGTTGCACAAATGACAAAGAAGGATCTTCCAGTTCACAACAGGAAATATTTGTAGAAATAGAATGGAGGAGAAATATTTCATATCAGTAATAGTGGATTTGCCACATCAGTATTTTTTAGCATGGTAACAAAACAGTTATTAAATATTTTAGCTAAAAATGGTAATTCATCATAAACAATCCCTGACTTCTGCCAACACATACGTACAGGGTGAGTGTTTGTGTTCTCACACATATTCAGCTACACATAGTTGTAAATTACTTTGATATAGGTCAGTTTAGTTTCTGACTGCAGCTGGTATTTTAGAATATTTTTTTAGTACAAACAATCACTCTACCAAATCAGGTCCATCTGCTTTATTCACAAGTCATTTTAGTGACTATCCAATCAATATGTTATTGTTCAAAAACTAAAAAAGCAAAGGGGATCCAGGAGTGGATCACAATAAGAAGTAGGTGTGTCAAATGACAGACACATTTTGAAGAGCACGTTTTCTCAGTGTCTCTCATTTTGATATTCAACCAACCCTATTCTTCCTGATTACTCAGTGCCAGCTATCACCTGTCATTTACCCAGGTGGCAAACAACTTACCATGTAATTAATGGAAGCTGTCTGTTTAATTGTAGTGAAGATCTGATTGAAATACTGGCTGGGAATGTTGAATTTTAAGATATTCTGGGAGGATTTCTCCTTGTTAGGCATGTTGATTTAACTTCTTCATCACATCACCTCCAGGGAACAAATGTCTCAGGTGACAGCAGCCAGTGTATTGAGCAAGGTGACCAAGTGAGATAACACACTGCTATGTGTAAGGTTGTCCCCCCAACACATTTCAATCCACTTGCCTTCAAGGGGGAGTAGGAGCTCAGGGTTGCAGATAGCACACATCCATGCAGCAACACACTTTCAGCCTGGATTTAGGTTGATGATTTAACCCAAATTTCTGTGAAAGACCATTTTTTCCAAACCATAATTAATATAGAACGTTTTCAGCTGTTGGCAAAGGATTTTACTTAAGAACTTCAGGAATACAGTGAAGGATATTTTGGCCAATTCTGCTGTGATTTCATAACTGAGAAATATGTCAAATATGAAAAGAAGAGTTGAAGCAGTAGCTGAAATATAAGTTTTGCAGGTATTTCCTGTCTCTTCCTTGATTAAAAATAAAATCATATTAGAGAATGGTATTCTGGGAATCATTCCTTTCCTGAGTGCCTGATTAAGAAAGCAGATGAATCCACACCAGCAGGTTGTGTCTCGTATGAACCAGACTCATTTAGGAATGCTGTTCTCCATTCCTTGGAATTTTTTTAAGCCTTCCTGGTTTCATACAAAACCCACTTCTTCCTGAGAGAATAGTTTAAAAAGCTAGTTAGATGGAAACAGTATTAGAAAAGGAGAGATGAATTCCTGGAGCATTTTGTGTGAGTGTTGACGTGTTTCATTTCTGTTTGATGATCAGTTACACATACATAGATGGGAACAGTTTTGCCATGAATCTCTCCCAAGCAGCAGTTTGTACATGAACCCAGTCAAAAATCATGTGCCTCAGCATTTCCAATACAGAGCTCATTTTCTCATACAAGGCTCACATTTGCTACAATATAATTGCAGGGGGGATATGTGTCTACTCAGAGAAGAACACAAACTGCCTTTCCTTGCCTTCACTTTAATAAACCAGAGTAAAATAGACAATGAGATGTCTCAAACACACCAATGACATTTGCCTCATTAGGTCTGGGAAAACTATCTGCTGGACATGGAAAGGTTTGGAAGGAAGGGAGATGCCAGAAGTAGCATGGGCAACACACAAAGAAAAATGATGACATAATTGACAAGAATATGAATAGATGCTTTGAATGGCCACATGCAACATCAAACAGCTGTATACAGAATGGCATTTCTCTGGACTAATCTACTAATAGACCAAAGGATAGGGAAAAAAAAAAAAAAAAGAAATCACGGGTCCTAAGTTTGGAAGGTGTATTTGCAATATAGCAATTCTTTTGGTATACCACCAACATACCAACATCAATAAATGCTCGTGGAGAGAGAGAGAGAACACCAGTCCATAGCAGAAATAGAATGACAGGGGGAATGGTAAAGTTTTGTTCACGCTTACATCAGTCAGGTACTAGAAAGGCTCAGAGTAGGATGAGTGTGGGACAAAATACAGATTTTGAGACAACAGGAAGGTGTCTCAGCACTTTCACTGTTACTGGCATGGCTTGCATAGCACTCAAAAGAGCTTTAGGGGAAAGTAATGAAACAGAAGAATAGGCAGAGGGTCAGTTATTTTTTCATACACTATTGCTAAATTTCACATAGAGAGCCAAAATCACATGTAAGATATCACAAACAGAAAGAATATCAAATGAGATGAATTAATGAAGTTTAGGAGTAGATAAGCTCTCTCCCCATTACTATAAGTGTAATTTTACATCACCATTGTATCATTTTTTTTCATTTCTTTTTCTTCAGTTTCAAACCTGTTATTTAAAAGTGTGCAAGTCTTTTTACAGAAACAAATTCAGTCCCACTCCTGCCCTGCTTAAGTTGCTCATTTGCATAGCGTGCTGTTTCAAATGTGATTTATTAGTAAAATACATGCTTTAATGACTTGCCTTGTTTCTTAATTTATAAGCCTGGGTTGATGGAAGTTTTTCTCTGTTAAAGTTTTCTGGATCTTGTTGCCTTGAATGAGCAAAAGAGTGGCCATTAATCAATGCAGTTCACTTAGTTACACTAAGAACTCCCAGTTGTCCCAGCATTTGGGCAGGCAGCAGTTTTTAGGACCAGCCTTGGCTGCCTGCTGCAGAACTGCACCCAAGATGGGCTGGGACTCGTGTCACCCTCATCTCCTCCCATTCAAAGTGAACATTATGATAATAGGGCAGCACAGTACAGGACATGCAGGTCTGAAAGGCTCAGATGAGGGTAAGAGGGAGCAGACCCTGTTTTCCATGCTCCAGAGGGGTTGTTCTCTCTCTCTGTAATTCTAATTTAAACCATACCTTTTTATCTTGAATTCAGGATGGTGGAAGCAGAAGGAAAAGCTCCCCCCCAGCTCCTGCACGTCATACACAGGGACAATCTTAATGGTAAACCTTCTTTTACTGCACTGTCCGAACAGCTCTCTGAACCATATCAGCATTTTGCATGCATTGTAAACTCGGGGAAAAGGAAAATAAGTTAATTGAAAATGTGCTGCAGTTTGTGCCAGTCTTGCTCATGTCACCCTGAAAGAATTCCCACCCCTGACACACACTTCTTCCAAGTATTTACAATTTATCTGTGAGATTCAAGATTTTCATTACATAGAAAGTGTCGTTTCTTTACAAATGCATGGAAATCCAAAATTTCCCAAGTTTTTTTGTTACTGGAATAGGTTTGAAAACCAAGGAAGATGGTTATGAAGTAAAATTTAGATTAAATTAATTAAAATTAGTTTGTCACTTTGTGCAGAGGGGTAGAACCAGGTGACATTACTGAGTACAATAGCAAGAAAAATATTTTTGCTTAACAATTTGCAATTCAACTATTTTCCACTTAGTCAAATTAAAACTGCAGCTTCACTGCTGGACTGGTGTTACAGTGGTTACTGGTGAAGCACTAACAGAGGGTCTATTGCCCAACCTGCAGAACACTACAGAAGCCTTTTTGACAACTGGTGAGCTGCAGCTCAGACATCTAACCCATGTTACAGAAAAGGTAAACAGTGAAATACAAGCAAATAAGCCCCTCCAAAACATACTGTCCTTAACCATAAGAGTGCCCAAAGGACTGGGATTACTGGAAGCACCTCAAACAGCCACAGGTTTCCCCAGCAGTTATTATATCACCAGATATTAACCTGTCATCAATGGATCATAAGGCTCTGCCAACCTTCCTCTTCCTCTTTTCCCCACTCCCAAGCACCAAACAAATCCTCTAGTGGCCTTTACTATTCAGAATTTCCCATTCCTTAAAATGAACCAACCAACCAATGATGGCGGCAATCCCTTAATTAAATTCACAAGACGGTACTAAAAGTTTTTGCTGAAGGAATGAGATCTAAGAGGTTGTTCACACCAAAACCTCTCAGTAAACTATGAACCATTCTACATTTATGGTTGGTAGAACTTACCAACTTTCTTTTTAATGTTCCTCCTAGCCGTATTGGAACATGAAAATATTGAAAGATAAAAATAACCTATATTAATATAAAGTTTTCCCCTTGGGTCTCAAAACAGAAAGATGTCCAGAAAAATGAAATTAAAAAAAAAAAGAAATTAAAAATCAAGTGATTGATTTGGAGGATAAAATACTTAGAATTCAAAAATGGACTAATGGTTATCATTATCATTTATAGTCTTCCAATAATCAAAAGGATAAAATTGACTGCTGGAACCACGAAAGACTACAGTATTTTAATGACTATAGAATAATTACCACATGTAAGTATATAACCAAACTTTGCTCATTTACAAACTGGAGAGCAGCAGAGAAAGATGAATGGTGGGCTGGCTTCAATTTATTAAAGGCTCTTTTGTGTCAATGTGTCAAAGGCAAAGAAGCTAAAATCCAGTAGATATAGGTCTCCAGGGAGCATAGCGAGTCGGGGATCTTCTGATGAAAGTTTTTTCCATAAAAATTGGATTGCCTGAAGGAATGTATGAACCAGTTTAGATGAGAAGACCCTTTCTGGTTCAGAGAGGGAAAGGGGGGAAAAAAGCCCATTTCCTCCTACCTCTAAATAAGTAAAATCTGTAAAAATTAGAGCACTTAACTGGAACACAGAACACCTCACCCAACTTCATCCCAGAAATCTCTCCTAGACATTAAGCTGCAAACTAAGCTTGATAGGTTTTTTTTGAAAACAGAATTAAAACAAAGAGAAGAGGAGAAAGTAAGAGACATCTAAGGAAACCAGCTGACTGCTGGTCAGTGTGCTCCTCTTAGATGTGAAAAATTAAGTCTCCAGTACACCTAATCAAGATAAAGTCAGTTCTTTAAAGTTCAAGTAGGTACTCTGCTAGCTTGGGTAATTACTAGCCTGATAAATATAAGAACTGGTCACTTGCTTTTCATGAAAAAGTTTGACGTTTCCTCAGTGCATAATAGTGTAAGGATAGCAAAATGTCTTGAAAAGCACCAGACAGGAGCACCTAAAGCCTCACTTTTCCACCATCACTGATATGCATACCCAGTGTGAGCCATACTAGACTACACAAGTCCTATAAAGAGTACTTAAAACTCAAATTAGAGTGGCAATTTGACTACGAGCTTCCAGGATGATTTTATGCCAGTTCTGGTTTCAGACAAAACTACTTTTGCTGTCATTCTGCTTTGTAAGAAGGCAGAGAAAAAAGGGACTGAGGCACTAAGGTAAGTATCTGCTGTGCAGAGCAACCCTCCACACATAACCCACTGCTGTCCCCTGCTGAGTCCATGGTCCACTAAGAAATTAAGAAAAAAGTCCCCTTATTTCACTACTCCCAGATGCCTGTTTACTTGTCTTTCACTCAGTGCAGAATACCAACAAATGGAAATGCTTTAAAACATTGCCACCATGATTTCATTCTTCCCAAATAGACTGAAACCACTGAAAGCCAAGCCATGGCTGCCTCCACATTGGAGTAAATAGATAGCAACATCAGAGTAGTGAGAGGAGATGCTCTAAATTTCAAATAGGCTCAGCTGAAGTAAGACCATCATCCTTAACTAGTCTAATTAGAGTATAGGATTCAATTTGGAAAGTACATTTTTAATAAACATATGTTGAGGTGCATTGCATTCTTCTTGAAAAGGCCTCAGATGTACGATTATACTTTACAGATCTGTGAAAAAGAACAGATATGCCTTGTCTTTGGAATGGTGTTATGCAAAGTTTCTTTCTTCTCTAGACTAGCAAAACCAACAAGATTAAAAGCATTTCTGAAATAATCCCGGATGCTCACAGTGTTGTCATTTCTACAGCCAGTATCACGTTAAACCTCAACCAGCAAAATAATTAGCCTGGATTTTGTGTTTGTGTGTGTGTGTAGTGTTGGTTGTGCATCTTTCAAAAAACACTTCAATATGGATCAACAGATCTGAAGAACATAAGATGCTGATGATATTAGAGTAGCCACTTTGAATCATGCATAATAAAAAGAGCTAAACCTCAAAACAGCTTGCAATTGTTAAGAGATTTCAATGTCTATGAAAAGACAGAATGACTGATGATGATTCAGAATAAATTGCAACTTGATGTCATGACATGCCCTAAAGTACAGCACTGGTACCAACAGAATAAACTCTTTCATTTGTCGTACCCTATAAATGAGATTTACTGTTGTGCATACAAAAATCTTCAGGAAAAAACATCTGGCTGAGTAGTTTTTAATTTAACAGGCAAATATAGTGTCTTGTATAAATATTCTTCTCTTTTGACTCTACCCCCAACAGCTCAACCCACCAGAAGACTAACACACCAAAAACTCCCTTTATTAGAGTGCTTGCTGACATGAACTAAATTGTCAAATTAACAACAAAATCCATAGGGAATGAAAATGACTGCATGGGACCAATCCCTGTACAAAGAAGCTTTAGCTGAACACCAAAGCAGCTCATATTACTTAATGAACTATTAATGTTTCAATTTTTAAAATACGTCAGTACAATGGTACATTAAAAACATCTCCTTGCAAGAATTTCATCAAGCTGTGTTTCTCTCATACTGGAACAGTACTTTGGTACTCTTTATCATCTTTAGATAGATAGATAGATAGATAGATAGATAGATAGATAGATAGATAAAGTGGAGCATTTCAACCTCCAGAGTCTTTAATTTTAAAGAGATGCTTATGTTTCATCAGATTAAAGTTGGAGATGAAACATACATAATGATCTTACTTACTTTATCAAGAATACTTAAAAATTCTCAAGAATCACTGGGTGTGGGGACCATCAATTTGGGAAAAATGCAAAGATTAGATGTGTTCTATTTCAGAGTATCTTGATTTTCCTCATCGTCAGTGTAAGCAATACAGTCAACAACAGGCTGAATATCGAGAGAATGAGGGAGGATGTAGTAATATTCCCATAAATGTTAGAATTTTACTTTTTACTATTACCAATTTTTTTCAATTATAATCCTTTAAAACTAAAAATCCCAAACCATAAACAAACAAATAAATAGAATCCCACCAAAAACCCCAAAATTGTTCCTCCCCTTTTTCTCTGTCTTACTCTGAAATGGTCTGATTCATTCATATTTCCAGCTCCCATTAAAATCCTTGTCAAACACTGAAGGGAATCATGAAACTACTCATTGTAAAATGTCTTTTTCACATTTTAAATTCTTTTGGCATTTACAAGCATATAAAATGTTCTTCATTAGCCACTGTACAGTATTGGGAAGCTACCAAGATGATAATTTTGATAAAATGTACCAGGTTAAACTGAAGATGAGCATTTTGAAAGAGGAGTTTGGTTCTGCAGTTGTATGGGTAAAGCAGATGCACAAGTAGCAGGACTAAGGGAACCCTTTGATCTCACCTACCTTTCATGTATAATTGACAGTTGTAATTTGGTCTCGGGAATGATAGAAAGGCAGCTGAGACATTCTATGAGATGCCTGTGTACAGAGAAGCAACATATGCTTGATACAAGCTGAAAGGGAAATACAAAGCCAGAGGAATCAGCGTTGCCAAGCATGAGTGCCGCACAGCACAGCAGTCAAACACAAAAGGGCAGCCCACGCAGCCCTCGCCGCTGCAGCTGTCCTTTGGTCAGGCTCTGGGTCAGTCCTTTTGCCCACACGAGGGAAAAGAAACGTATTATGTTGAGAAACACCCAGAAGCAGGGGAACAGAGACAGGTTTCTTTACAGAAAGCAGGGACAGAGCACAGAGAGGGCACAGCAGGAGAACACTGTATCCCGAGAAACACCAGCTGAATACCCTAATATTTGTTCTTGGTTGTGGGTTTTTCAAAGGGTAAGGAGAAAAGAGAAAGAAGTTTTAATCTAACAGATCTCATGGACATTTTTCCAAGGCAGTGGCTCTGCTTTGATTCACCCCTGGCTGCTCATGACGAGCACTGGGAGTCCTACAGGTCATGCAAGCAAAGGACTGGAGCATGAGGTGTGTGCGTTTGCGGTAGAAAGATCCTCTGCTTTCACCCCCTCAAGCTCTTCTGGTTGCACTAGCCCACTTCTGCCTCACCCACCCCCTCAACAGACCTTTGCAACACCAGGAAACAGGCTGTAGTGACAGTGGTATGGGAGGCCAAACTTTAGGTTCAACTAAGATGTAATCACAGAATAATTCAGTTTGGAAAAAACCTCTAAGATCATGAAGTCCAATCATTAACACTACCAAGCTCACCGCTGAACCATGTCCCTAAGTGCCACATCAACATGTCTTTTTATATGCTTCCAAGGATGGGAATTCAGGGATTTCCCCTGGGCAGCCTATTCCACTGCTTCACCAAATTTCTGTAAAGAATTTTCCCTAATAGCCCATCTAACTATCCCCTGGCACAGCCTGAAGCTGTTTCCTCTCCTTCTGTCACTTGTTACTTGGGAGAAGAGGCCAACCCCCACCGGGCTACAACATCCTTTCAGGGAGCTGTAGAGAGTGAAGAGGTCCCCTCAAGCCTCCTTTTCACCAGGCTGAACAACCCCTGTTCCTTCAGCTGCTCCTCCTAATTTACAAAATAGAGCCTTTATTCATTCTCTGGCAAGACTAAAAAAAAATGTAAAGGTGTTGAAGTTGGTCATTTAAGTGAGGAGTTAAGACACTGGCACTTTGACATTTTGGTTACAGGGGCTAAAACTCAACTCTCACATGCTTTTGAATAAAAAGTCACCTAAGTTGAAATGGGGAGAAGAGTTAAAAATTTCTTTTCAATTACTTACTTTGAAAATGTGCAGGTAAGTTAACACTGTAATTAAGTTTTAGAGTGAGCACAGACAAAACATTCCCACAATGGGATCACTTCAGTACATCAAAGATAGCACAAATCAAGACTTCATAATACAGATGGGTCCAATTTGCTGCTTTTCTCAATTTGCATAGTTTTTTTTGTCTCACAATAAAAATCTTTAATGCAAGAGTTATTTCTACCATGATTAATTTCTGTTAATCCACACTGTTAATCTCTACTGTTTTTCAAGTATCATCTTGAAAAAATATATTTATTATTATTACAGGTAGAAGAAAAAAAACAAACTTCCATTTCCTGTTAAATACTGGCAAAAACCACTGGGTAACAAAAAGGTGCCTGAACCCTGAACCTTTTTGCGAAGAAACAGGAAAACATTCTAAGGTATATAGAGGCAGGGAAAGGCTGTCCTCCAAATCAGGACCTTGTGTGCCTGATCCTGAAGGAACATGAAGCACAAGGCCTGAAGTTCTGAATGCCTCTGAATTTTCTCCACGTTTCCACAACAAAAGTTTTTTCTCCTCATTTCAGAGACTTCAGTGAATTATTTTTTTTTTTTCTGGACTTTATTTTATGATAATATTTCCACACTGTTTTAATTGCTGCTAATGCTTTCTTCTGTTGGAATGTATAGCCCCAGGCAAACACCAACAAGCCTAAGGTCTGTAGAAAGATATTAAAACTGTTTTGTGTGAGCCCAATTCGCCTTGTGGGAGATGCACTCTGGGCCTTTGCACAATAAGTAGCAAACCAGCAGACTCCTGCTTCTACCACAGAGTGCTGGTTTACCCTCACTGGGCAAGATTTACCCTCCCTCTTTGCCCAGGCTATACTCTGGGGAAAGTCACTTGCGGTCAGAACAGAATTTCATTCATGTTGGTGTTCTGCATCTACAGACAAGACACCAATAAGAAAGGTAGTGAGGTACGTGTTTGGGGAAAAAAAAAAGAAAAGTTTTAAAATGAGAACTACATTGAAAAAAGGCCATTAAAAAAGGTTTTAAAGCTAAGCAAAGAGAAGAAGATGCTTTAAAAATGTCAGACCCAGGTAATAGTTGAAAACTGTCTCTCCTCTCTGAGCTGCTAAAGCAGACATGTGCAAATGACACTGAATTATATCACACTACAGGCTCAGTTTACTGACCACTGGTGTGACATCAGCCCAGGCAGTATTTTGTGAAGTGCTGTAAGCAGATTCATGAAACCTGTTTATCCTCAGGAAAGTCAGGTGTCAGGATATATGCAGCAGGGATTTCTTCTAGCTCCAAAGCAGTTTTAAACCTCAAAATCCACAACATATACAATAAATCTGTAAGACAGATGGCCATAAATCCCTAATGAAGCACTGCCAATGTAAATATTGTAAAAAGGATAAATAGCACTTAATTACACCATTGGCAAACAAGTTGGGTTTTTCCTCATCTTCATTCTGCTGTTCACCAGTTTTCCAGGCTCTCTCAAGAACATAGTGTGCACAGCTCGGCTTAGTGGTGGCTCCCCGCTCTTCCACTGCATGGCACTTACTCTCCTATGCCTCTGCTTCTGTTTTTTTCTTTTTTAAAAAAACCCAAAGCACAGCATTGTTGATTTGAGCATATGTGGAAGGCACAGTTTTACATACAGAAGATAGAAAATAACGAAAAACTAGCAGGGGCAGGAAAAATGTGAAAGATAAACAAGCTACTGAGGTTAAAAGACCAGAAGTAGAAAATTTCAGTGGTTTTAAGCAGAGGTAGGGAATGACTCTCTTTAAAAACCTTTCGGCTCTTTTCCAGGCTGTTTTCATGCTCTGCTGCTGAAGACAGTACATATGGGTTACCTTTCACTTGAGCTAGGCTGTCATATTTAGTCCAGGCTCAGAGTTACAGTTTAACTCATACCTTTTCAGCACTCTGCTATTCCTTAACCAGCTGACTAGCCATGTAGGAAGTACAATAGAAAGCTTTTTCCACCTCTTTTCAGGCTAGGGGGACTCTAAGAACATTATGAAATCAGTAATAAATTTATTTCTCAAATAAAAAAGAAACTCTAGTCAAACAAACATATAAACAAACACCAAAAACAGCAACAAGAAAAATCCCACCCGCAATTTCATATCTTTGGTGGTTAGGTTTTTTTGTTTATCTCTCTCTCTTGCACAAACAGGCTAAACCTTTACCTATGAACCAGAAAATCTCCTTGTAATCTCAAGAAACCAGAGATACTACCTTGCCCAATGTGCAGGTAATTTCCAAATTCTCAGTCAGGTGATAAGTCCACAACTTCAATCTAGTAAAATGCCCTTTAGCATCCCCTGGCAGCACATTCAGATTGCAGTATTTAGTGATAGTGAACTTCTTTCCTCTTCCCATATAGTATATAACCATTATTTCCTTTCCTTTAAAATCTACAATTGATTTAAAGACACATACCTATCATAGCAAGCTTCCTTTATTTCTACTGATGTTTTAAAAAAGTTCCTTCTTTTGAAAAAGAAAAAAATTCTCAACACTGTAACAGTAGAAAGGACGATTTTTTTTCTGCTTTTAAACTGTATTTTAACCCACCCTACAGCTATTGTAAAGTATAAAATAGCAGGCACCTTGTAAATGCAATATTAAGCATCTTGCTCATGTATAGTGGACATACAACTTAGTATTTTCATATAGCATTATATATTGCCCTCAGTGATTTCATATAAATGTGAATATTGGTTTAGCTATGGTTGCCATGTGTGAATGAAAAATATTTGGATTCCTACACCTTTGAGGGAAAATTTCAATTCACTTGATTAAACCAAGAGAGAATTGTGTTTTGAGGGCTAGGCACAGGTGTAAGGTCTTAATTCACAGCAGATTCAAACAGATGTAGACAATCCTTGCACTTTTTAACTTTTCCTCTGGAGTTTTCAGCAGTCTTGACCAAGAAACATTGGAAAAAAATAAACACAAATAATAAAACAAGTGGAAGCTTGGTGATCTTGCTGAGCCCACAGTCATTTGCTTAGATTTTTGCTTGGCTGAAGGCTGTCTCTGAATAGCCAGGGAACTAATGACTTCATTTAGCTGGTAGGTAAATTTTCACTGTTGCTAAACAAAAATGTGAGTGGCAAGGCTGATTCTCGGAGCATTCAGACAGAGCATTCAAGGCTCAAAGTACAAATATGTGTATGTAACTCTAGAATTGCTCTCTCTGCTTTTATGAGAAAGCAAAGAGAATAAGGGAGTGGGGTTTTTCCTCAGGGGACCGCTATATTCCAGACCTCGCAATCATAAAAGTGTGCTACAAATAAAGCAGAAAAAGACCTCCAGATTGCACCAAGATCACTCACTTTGCATCAGTGCCATCGTATACAAGCTGAGTTACTGAATCCCCTTGCTCGTGGTGTCTTGTGACACCTCAAGACTGCCCCGTTTCCCCAGTCTATAAAATAGTTTAGATCAAAGACCTAAAGAGTCCTGAAAACAAGAAAATCAATTAACACAAACTTCAAAATTACCAGATTTGTTTGTAATTCATTTAGTCATTATAGATTCATGCACTTTGTTGCAAAGAGTGCCAGAATGGAAGACCACAGACACAGTTGTTTGGATATTAGGGAAAAATTCTTCACCAGAATGGTTGTCAGGGATCCGAATAGGCTGCCCAGGGAAATGGTGGAGTCACCGTCCCTGAGGTATTTAAAAGATGTGTGGATGTCATACTTAGGGACATGGTTCAGTGGTGAACATGACAGGGCTGGGTTGGACTCAATCTTCAAGTTTGGGAAAAGACCTCTATGATTCTAAACCACAATTACTAGAATTAAAAAAAAAAAAAAACCTAGGGTATACTGTTAAAAGATTAAAGGGTGAAGAAACATGATTTCTCTGCTGTGGGCAGAATATCACTGAAAGATAAGAAAGCAGAAAAGAATAGGAAAGAAACAGTGACATTCAGAAAATTAGTCTCACTGAAAAGTGATTTACTTCTCATTGCTGTAATGACATCAAATTCTGTTTCAGGTACATTAAATATACCAGGCTGTTAGTGTTAGTCATCAAGAGTGAAAGGAGTGACATTACTTATTAATCCTGATAGATTTCAAGCTCCAGAAGTGATGATTAAACTCTTTCACAGAAGATGGTAAGAAACTGCTGAAAACTTCATCCCAGGAATTCTTTCAGTCCAACAAGTTTTGCACTTTTTTTTTTTTTTTTTTTTTTTTTTTTTTTTACCACCAGGAAAAAGCAGAGAGTAACTTTATCTGCCATTTTAAGTAGCAAAATGTCTCCCAGCAGAGCAATGCTTTCATCATCTGGCAGTCATGTCCTTAATGAACACACAGTCAATATTGCCACAATTCTCCAGTGAACACCTTTATGGTTTGTTAGATCTGGTAGCTATTAGTCCTGCTGTCCTCTAGCTATATTTCTCTCTGATCTCCCAAGTTAAGCATGTGTAGGTTGGGTGCGAGTTTTAAAGAAAGTGTTCCTAATTGCCTCCAGTTGCTTCTGGGCTTGGCCTTAGTGATTCAGACTCTTTTTAAAAAGTTGTCTTCAGTAGAAGATAAATTCGCCATTTTCACCTTGGGATAACAAAGATGTAAGATAAATCAAGGAGAGGTAGAAAGAGCACATTGTGATGGAAAAAGCCACCTAACAAAAAAGGCTTCTATCATACCTTCAAATAAATTAGATGAGGTCAGCTTTGTACCTTGCTCCCCCACTGGGAGGGATTTTTGTTTCCTGATTTTTCTCGGTGTAAAACTAAAGCCTCTTCTCTTCTTTGTACACTTACTTTGCCTTAGGAAAGTTAACATATGCTAGTCATCTTAAAATTAAGGGAAAGGTTATGGGGCAGAGTTTTTCTTCTTTTTGAGTTTTTTTGGCTTTTTGTTTTTTTTGGGTTTTTGGGTTTTTTTTAATGAGTAAGCACTATAAGCTAATAGGGAAGCAATGCCTTCCTAAAATACAAAGAATTTTTTGATGTTGAAGATATCCTTAATATTCAAGACATCCTTTGAATAAAGACACCTTAAATCTGAGAAGATGATACCTCAGCAATTCTCCCAAATATCCACAATGCTAAGTCCAGGTCATAGAAGGGATCCCTTGCCAAATAACCCCAAACTTATTATGGTTAAAAATTGGCAAGACTGAATAGTATTTCACCTATTCTATCTAAACCTCCATAACATTAATTAATTTAACTAGCTTCTAATAAATGGGTAGCTATGATTTTATAGCCTAGATGTGGGCATAAATAATTACTTTCTTCTTGTACAAGTAAGAAAACTGCACTTCATCAGCACCTCCCTGTATCACAAACCCGCCCTTAGGGCCAGTTCAGGTAACCTTCTCTGCTGCAGTCCTTTCCACCGTGCCTTCCCTTTTACCTTGCCCCCTGAATTCTGAAGAAAGAAGAGGCTTAACCACCCTCAGGTAACTTGATACAGAAGGTATGACATTGAAACAGAGCCCAGATTTCCACTCCTCAAAACCCCTTCACTAAAGATGAGTTCCTTCCCTGCACTGCTGCCGTGGTCTGCTAAACACCTTCCTTTTAACCTGAGTGTATCATAGAATGGTTTGGAGAGACCTTAAAGATCATCTCGTTCCAATCTCCCTTCCATGGGCAGGGTCATCTTCCACTCTATTCTAAAGTCCAAATACTTATCCTTACATAAATTGCCATTCAACAAATAAACTCACATAAATTTGTCTTATAACCTAAAGCAGAAAGTTGGATAAAACTGACTAGAAAGATCACACACCTGCAGATTTAAAAGACAAAAAAAACCCCCAAACAAACAAAACACAAAAAACAATACAAAAGATACATTTCCTTTACCTTCTCCATTATAAACTTATTTTATTCCACATTATCACTGTGAATCTGAATTTGGCAGGAAAAAGCCTAACCCATTCTATTTCTTTGCATTTTGTTCTGCTATGCCTTGCATATCATGATTTGTAGTACCTGTTTAAAAAAACAAACATTTGAGGTGGTTTGTAACTAAAAGCAACGCTGCTGACAGGAATAGTCACTTCCTAATTAAGATGTGCTTTAAAAGTAATTAAGCTATAAACTGTCTTTTCACACGTTAAATGGACATCCTAACTCTAATCACTTGCAATTAAATCAATCAATCAGAAAGTATTTTTGGAAACCACAATCACAGATACAATCAATCTAATTGCTGAGTTTCCCCAAGAAGTTGCAGTGATCCCACTGACACAGATGAGTAGGAACAATACGAGAATTAAACAATCCGTTTGTACATGGTTCTGAAACCATGTAGAGATTGGTCAGCATATGAAGTACAGCCCGAATCAAATCACCTGGGAGTACACTGCTGGAAATCCCCAAACCTTACTTGGCTGGTTTCCTCCAGTCAGTGAGATCAGAATGGAGAGTCCATGGGGAAAATCACTTCTCTCCTTCTGGTGAGAGGAGACGTGCATGAGAAAAGAAGAATTTAACTTAATTTCTTTTTTAACAGCTTTGAGGTTTTTCTTTGTTAACAGAGTGCATTTACTGTTGGTAGT
Source organism: Platysteira castanea (assembly GCA_013397175.1). Taxonomy (NCBI): domain Eukaryota; kingdom Metazoa; phylum Chordata; class Aves; order Passeriformes; genus Platysteira; species Platysteira castanea. Next base: position 184,234 of record VYXC01009513.1, read on the forward strand.
ATTAGAAATGGAAAGAAAGGAGAGGTGCTCCATCCTGGTGAGGACAGGGTGAAAGAGTGGGGTTTAGCCTGGAAAAGAAAAGGCTCTGGAGAGACCCTTCTTTAGTACTTAAACTGGGCTTATAGGAAAGGAAAGAACAAACTTTTTAGCAGGGCCTGTAGAGATAGGACAAGGGGTAATGGTTCTAAACTGAAGGAACACTGATTTAAGACGAGATGAAAAGAAGAAGTTTTTTTACAGTGAGGGTGGTGAAACACTGGTCCAGGTTGCCCAGAGGGGTATTTCCATTCCTGGAAAAATTCAAGGTCAACTTGGATGGACCTTTGAGAAACCTGATCTAGCTGATTTATTCCCTGCTCATCTCAGGCATGTTGGAGTAGATGGCCTTTACAGGTCCCTTTCAACCCAAACCATTCCATGATTGTATGAAGCTTGTTTTAGATTAACTTCAAGTCATATCAATATTTCATTATTTAGATTTAACTGCTTAGTTAGGTATATGCTTTTTTCACATAGAATAATTTCACATAATAAGAAAATTAATAACACGTGTCCTATTTCTCCAATGAAAAATCATACTTAGCTACCTTGTACCTTGCTGTCTGTTCAAATAAATTTGTCTTTTTTGAGATAGATAGATAGATAGATAGATAGATAGATAGATAGATAGATAGATAGACAGATAGATAGATTGATAGATTGATAGATAAATAGATAGATTCAATGAAGATAAATGCAGATGAAAGCATCTGGTACTAATATTAAAGTTGTTTTCATGGTTTCTCAGGACTCACAGACGAATTTCATGCATGCCAAAAATAACTACAGCTTGTAGCTAAAAGATAGCCAGTCCTCATGCAACCACTAAGTTAATTTTTCTCCAGTAAAACTTAATACAGGTTTATGAACCAAGAACGCAGTACATTGTTCCATGACTTGCATTTGACAAACTCACTAACTGAAAGAATTCAACTGCTTACTCTCTAAAGCTGCTACTACCAGTCCATCTCAGCAGTTAAACACCACCCCTAGGCTACACATAAAAGATGATGTTGAGAAAGACAGAAACAATTTACAGGTATTTCACATGACAGTTGTTTCAGGTTTTCCAAAGGCTCATACTGAAAGTCAGTTGCATTTTGCCAGTATTCCAAGAGCTCCAGTAATGACACAAAAGACAAACATTTACTTGGAAAAATTTCTTCAATGCATACCCTTGAAAAAATAATTTATTGTTTGCTGCAACTGTCACCTTTTCTGTGCCAGTGATGAATCCATCTGGCTGAAGTTAAGATTTTTGTACATAAAATTGTTCAGTGTGCATTACAGAAATGCTATGCAGCACACAAAAGGATGCAGGAAGGCATAAGTAGAGGAAAGAACTGAGCTAAAAGTTTTTTTTTTCCTTCAGCAAATTTCATGTTTAAGTTCTTCAGCCAGAAAATAAGTATCAGACATAACACTTGCCTAACTAAACCAAATTATTTATGCAGTGTTTTAGAAAAATAGTTTGCTGGAAGCCTAGCCAGGGAAATGTATTTTATGGACCAAGAGTAAATCAGTTGGTATTTTTAAGGTACAAGCAACAATAGAAGACTGTATATGATGAAATGAGTGTGGCTTTCAGGCACTGGGCAGTTCCTTCAGTGCAGTGGTGTGGATTTCCACGTCATTTCCACAAACAATGGCTCGTTTCAGTTCAGACTTTCTTCCCCAAGGCCTGACCCAGAATGTCACCAAACAAGACACACTGATGTGATTATGCAAAACAGAGGAGAGGGGGGACCCAGTGATGCAAAGGATTAAGTCAGTTACAGTTTGTTTAATAGATAAATCTGGAAAACTAAGCAAAATTTGCTTCCTGAGAATTATTTTATGAAGGGATTTTATTTTGGGTGTATAAAACATAACCATAAATTGCAAGTAAATGAAACACAGGATTTTCCAAGGTAGTTAACACTCCAGTGCATGTAAAAATATTGAATATTGAATGTATATAAAATAAGGACATATTCAAATTGAAACACAGAAATTGGGGATGGTAATAAGATTTAACAGTTTTACCTTAGCAGAGCTGTATCTATGTTACAGATTCCCAAAGACAATTAAGTCTACGAAGAATGGGAAACACTGAAATGCTTCAGAGCATTAGAGAAGGCACAAATATAATCGGAATGCAACAGCTGTCTTTTGGCTCCAAGAGCTAAATTTGGTTGCATCCCTTCCAGTATATTTGCTGAATGCAAAGTTAGTAACCTATTCTCTTAAAAAAATATTTTTAAATATAGAATTTTCCTTCCACCTGCTTCAGGCACTGAAAAAAAAAAACGGAAACAAAGGAATCAGTTTTGAGCTGTACACCATATAAACTTACTCTGCTTAAGATTCCAAAATATAAACCCAGTGACTCTGTAAATTAATTACATTTACTGGTTTCTTACTTCTTAGTCCAACAAATTAGTAGTTTAGCTATCTGCTCAAGCAAGTTTACTTGTCATCTCAATTATAAAATTGAAAAATTCTTTAATAGCAATTTAAAGCAGTTCGAAAGAGATAGTTTGTGCAACTAGCAATCTAAGGGTATGAAGAGTGTTATTGAAATAAGTTATGTATCTACTAACAGAAGAAGAGCTCAACATAATAACAGAGTGAATGTTTAGGTTCAGCTTTTTCTCTTTAAAAAATGTCAAGGCAGAAATGTTGGCTTTTGGAATAGCAGGAAGCATAATGGGAGAGGGGCTGAGGAGTAAATTTGGCTGGATAAACATATATGTTTTTTAGTCCAATTAAATACAGTGTAATTTATTTATATTCTAAGATAAGAGTTAACTGTGGGAATTCAGTACAGCCTATGTAACTTTATGAAAAGACTGGAAACTGACACATTTCAGTATTTCTACATACTGCAGCTAAACAGTCAGTGACTACCAAAGGCATTGGTCCACAGATAATGTGCTGATTACTATTCGCTTTCTTATACATTAGATACCTTTATTATTGTGGAAATACTTAAACTGCATTTTGTGGCTACATTTGATGTTGCAGGTAATGTTATATAATTGTATTTAATATAGTCATAAACCACACGATATTCAGTTTACACTTTCTAGTTTATTAAAAATGTTTAAACTATTTTCAATTTTTATTGCGTTCCTATGGAACATTATGGAAAAAATGCTCAGTGACTATCTTTCATAGACCAAGTGCAGATTTATTTCTCCCTAAGGTCCCTCTTCCTGAGACAAAATATACTCACCCTCGCTGCTTTCTCTACTTCTCCACCAAAGCTGCAGCAGAATGTGTTTTGCCACTCCTCAGCCACCCAAATTCAGAGCCAGGTGCCTTAACCCAAGTCAGTTTGCTCACATGCCTCCAAAATAGCGCCACAGACAAACTGATGAAGTATTGATGAGGTACATGGACAGTGAGGGCAGGGGGTTAGTGACTGAACTGCCCTGTACTCAGCCCTGGAGTGCTGGCACCAGTGCAACAGAGACAGACACCCTACACTGGAGAGGAACCAACACGCTGGACCACTAAAACCATTAAAGGCTTGTAGCATCTGATAGAGATGAGGCAGAGGGAAACAGGACTGTTTCCCCTGGGGAAGAGCAAGCTTTGGAGAGGTCTTGTCACAGTGTCCAAATACTTAACAGAGCTGAGCAAAGACAGCAGAAACAGTCTTTTCAGCAGGGCCCAGTCACAGAGCAGAGGGCAAAATATTATAGAAATATATTTCTATAAAAAGTCTAACTCAAATGATAAGCTATATAAAGTTCAACTCAAATATTTTTAAATTATTTTTATTACGATGTTTGTTTGATTGGTTTTTTTAGACTGTTGAGGTAGCCAAATTCTGGACCATATTACCCAAAGAGGTTGCAGAGTCTTAATCTGTGGAGAGATCCAAAATGGAACAGGACACTGCTCTACATAGACAGAAAGATCTAGAGCAGACTATTCACACATTATCATTAGTGGCATTAAAACTGAGGGGTTTTAATTTATTTTTTTAATGGCTTCAGGTTTCATATTCTTAAAAATGGCTTCTGGTGTTTGATTATGTTACATTTACTTCTTAGCTATTGCTTGCATTCAAAATAAATAGCTGGATTTTTTGCTTAAGGGTCTCAAAACCACTAAACAGTTGGTATTTGTAGGATGTTAGTACTGCTTCCAGTTTGTCTCAGCCAAGATCATAACCCAGTTATCTGTAGTCATCACTCACCACTGAAGCCAACTTGGCAGTTCTTCAGGGTTTCTATTGAAAAAGGACTCTAAAATAAATGAAACGGGAATCTGGGGGAAAAAGAAAAAGAACACTCTGCAATTTTAACAGAGATAAAGCCAACTTATTTACTCTTCATTGTTGAAGTGCAGCTGTTACTTCATCTTAGCAGCATAGAGTTATCTTATTTTTAAAGAGGTAAAGAAAGAGGTAGACTTCTCATCACATTGTTTCTCCTTCTATTGTATAAATCTGAAATTCATTAAGCCTCCTGAAAACCAAAATATAAATTACTCTGTAGAAGGAAGAATTGCAAGAAGATGAGAAACTCTGGATTCTTTTCAAAAGAATATTTTTGCACGAGTTTTCAAAATTTTTCAAATTCTTTTCAGTCTTGATTTATTGGGGGAGGTAGAATTTGCCTTTATTGTTGCAATAACTTTTAATACTGGGAATAGTCACCTTTTGATTATCATGTTAACAAGACCTGCCTGATGAGTCAGGGCAGGCATTTGTTATCCAAACTTATTTCATAGCAATTGCTGGAAACTCACCTGGGGCAAAATCTAATATCTGAATTTTAGACACTGTTTTGGCAACAGAACTGTTTGACTAAGAAGAAAAAGAGTTTTGCTTAAGTGTTACAGGCTTCCTAGAACATGCTTTGATTTCACTTATGCTCAATATCATGCTGACCATGGGAAACCACAAAATTAATGGAAGTACTTGTATGTTTATTGTGAGAGAATGTGCTCCCTTTTCTTCCTTGTTTGGGCTCTGCCCTATTTTACTCACGTAAGCCCAGAAGGAGCTAATTGACAGTACCAACAGACAGGAATTTAAGCCCTTCTAGCACATTTTCTTTTTTTCTTAAGACATCACAAATCATGTTTTATAGTACAGCCTTGGGACACACTCCCAATCTCTTCAGTGATTCCACTTCAACCCCTCAACTATTTTATTTTTCCATAAAGGATTCAAAACTGACAGTGACCTCCATAGGTGGATATTTCAGCTCCAGGATATGCAGGGAGATGGGCCGTGCCTCTAACCAGCAGATCACTGCAGAATCTCAAGAGTAGGCTCAAACCATGTGCCACATCCTGGGGACCCACCTAAGAGAAGTGCCTGGCCTCCAGAGCCACAGTCACATACAGCAGCCAAGATTTCAAAGAAAAAACTGTGGAAACTGGTAAAGAAATACATCATTAACTAAATTATTAATAATAATTATTAGATATTATTTATACATAGAATGCTAGATATTATAAGAAGAGGTAGTGGAATAACCTTCCTCCACACTTTTTTAGAGTCAAAGTTAGAGGTATCAGTTTATTTTGTTTTAAAGAGATATTCCATTTCTTAGCCAGACAAAGCTGTTTGGCAGTGCTTTGGAACTGCCCCAAATGCAGCAGAGGCTGTTACAACACAGCATCGTGTTGCTTGTATAGTTGTAATGCCATTTGCAATTTACTACATGTCATAGACAGGTAATCGGTGCATCGGGGAAAAGAAGCAAACCTTAGGAACAAACCTAAAGCAAATCAGCTGGTAAATTTAGTCTAGCTTAGAATAAGGTAAACTACTCTGGGTTTTTATTACATCCATTACAATGGTATTTGATATTTACATACAGAAATCCAAAACATCTGGACATAGTATGCCCTTCTGTTTATTAAAAAAATAAACCTTTTAATTTTTTTTTCCTAAAAACAGTCAAAAATGGTTTCAGCAGCTGTGTAAAAGGATTTCATGGGGAGTCAAGTGGCAGCAGAGACATTTCATGGAAGATGAGTTGCATTAGCAAAACTGAGGTTCTGGTCTGTGGCATACCTAAGACTATTGCTTAAACCTTGTAGTCTCAGTGATCTTATTTGAATCTGTTTTAGTATTTTAACATTTTATTTTGGTCTGCTTACCCTTCCCTCCCTTACTGTTGTCCAGCCTTCCTGACCAGCCCTCTCATCCTGTTCCTGGCCAATCACCATCCTGTTACTCAACTCTTCCAAAGCTTGCTTGCACCTATTTCTTCTCTGATGCTTAGTCACAAACTCCTAGAAACTGCCCAGAACTGCAGATGAAAGGGAAAAAACTCAAAGCAACAAAATGTCCTCATTTCAGCTGGGATTAATTTTCTTCCTACTAGCTGGTTCAGTGCTGTGTTTTGGATTCAGTATGAGAACAGTGTTGACAACACCCTGATGTTTCAGTGGTTGCTCAGCAGTGCTTACATGAAATAAGGGACATTTCAGCATCCCATGCTCTGCCAGTGAGGAAGTACACAAGAAGCTGTGAGGGAGCATGGCCAGGACAGCTGACCCAAACAAGCCAAAGGGATATGCTGTAATATAGAATGTCATGCCCAGGATATAAACTGGGGGGAGCTGGCTGGGAGGGGTTGATCGCTGCTTGGGGATGGACTGGGCATCAGTCAGTGTGTGGTGAGCAATTGTGTTTTACTTGCTTGTTTCTCTGGGTTTTATTCCTCCTGCTCTCTCCTTTTCATTACTAACATTATCATTTAATTAGTATTATTATATATTATTTGTTTCAGTTATTGAATTGTTTATATCTCAACTCACCAGGTTTACTTTTTTCCCCTGTTATTTCCTTCCCCTGTGGGTGAGGGGCGTGAGCAAGCAGCTGTTTGGTGCTTAGTTGCCGACTGGAGTTAAACCACAACAATACAAAAAGTCACACACCCCTCAAAACAATAAAAAACCCTTAAAACGAAAGCACACTCCCCAGTCCATTTCAGGGCTCTATGCTTCACCACAGGATAACAGTCCTAAGGTTTCAACAGTGCATGTCTAAGGCATCTGAACACATGTGAATCCCCAATTAAAAAAAAAAAAAGTTAGCATGGAATCTCCAAGAAAAGCAAAACCCGTGAGCCAATACCTCACAGACTTCCTACAGACTACAGCTACTGAAATAATGCAAGAGCCCTTAAGAGCTTTCAGCCAGATGGAAGCATATGTATTCTGGTTTTGTTTTTAGAAGATTGTCTGCCTGTTATTTAGCAAGAAGGGCTAAAAAAGGTAGGAGAAATCCCTTCTGGCATAGCAGCCTGCACTGAAAGATTTGCAGTTTGGTTGCAAAATCACAACTGAAATCCTCTTGTGTTGAGAAAAAAATCAGGCAGTTTTAGCACCAAACACTACCCCTTCTATTTTATCTTTGTTGTTTACTTCAAGGGCTGAGGGCCATAGTTGACATTGAATGAGAACATAACAGAATCAGAAGTCTTTAAAGGAAATTTTTAAGTACATTGATTGATCAGCCCTACCTTAAAAAATTAAATAATAATATGAGGAGGGAACAAGAGTACAGAAATGAACCCTGGGGGTGTAGCTAGCATACCCTGTGCTCATGCCTCCCTCTTTTACAGATCTCTTGATGGACGTTCCTCTGCAGAAAGGGAAGAGAATTTTGCTGCTGCAGCCATTTTGCAGGGTTTGAGAATTTCCACACTTACAGCAAACAAGGCTCACGTCTCATCTCTGAAAGAGGAAATCGAGTGGCACCACATCTCTGCTGCTACATAATCAACAATTCACTTGGAGACTTCCTCAGGTGAAGAAAAATCAAAATCAACTCGACTGAAAGACTGCATCCTTTCTGGAGCTCAGGTATGTCATCCATAACATTGCTTCCATAAGTTAGATACATTTAGCCATTTTTTTCCATATGTACATTTCTAAAGGAACAAATTTATGAAAGTTCACTGATTCTAGCTGCTGTAAATTAATTAAAAAGCTTAATACTTTGTTGGCTGCAATAATTACATGTGAAAGATTATGTGACTTGAAAGCTAGAAGTAGAAATGTAAAAAATACATTCCTTGAGTTAGTCATCTAAGAGTAGCAATGGATTATTTTGGCCATAGAGTTAATTTTAAATTAGAAATTAAGATTTTAGTAGAATAAGAGAAAAAACAATTCACTGAAAAACCTATTTCTCACTGCTGCTGGCAGTTCATATTACGATTAAGCTACCCACTTGAGCATTCTCACTCAAAAATCATCTCATACTGAATAAAATCATATGACCTGAATATGTTGCCTCTGCCAATAGCCAATAAGTGTTAAAAGGCAGTAGGCTGGAGTCACCCAAGGAGCTATAGAAAACAGTTATAAATTAGAAAATATTTTGAATTACATTTAAAACAAGTCTAACATGTAAAGCATGCAGGAAATACCTATCAATGAAGAGTAGGACAAAATAAAAAGGAATGTTATGTCCAGTTATATTCAAGATACAGCCCTTGAGAGCAGCTTGGAACTTCTTGAAAAAAATTACTTTTCTTCCCTTCTCAAGTAAAATACATAATTTTTTCACTCAGTCAAAACCTTAGATAAGAGAAAATTGCAGATGTTGCTTTACATGATCAGGACATTATTACCAAGGAAAGAAAAGGCTTCTTTAGTTATCCTTCAGTATGTATATACATGGATGTAGTACAAATGAGTTTTTCCACCATTTAAAGATGACAGTTCTTGCTTTTTAACTCCTCACTAGTTTAAGAAAACTCTTCTTTCCAAGTGTCACCTTTCCAAAACTGGGAAATTAGGGATAAGTTTAACATGCAGTGTTTAAATTTCACTGGGATTCACAAAACTATTAAAGCACAGTTCCCTCGTTTCACAAGAATGGGGATATTAATGACAGCACCATCATTTGGAGCACAAATAGCATACTGCATCACTTGGCATGTGTACAGAAGTTTGGTAGGGGTGGTTTTTGGCATCACAATCCTTATTAGTGAGATCAATTACAGTGCACCTTAGAAATAGCTTTTCCCACATTATTGACATAAATTATTTTCTAGGAAAAGAGCAAAGAGAAAGATATTTTAGTCTGTAGGGAAGTTGCAGAGTTGGGTGGAAGCTATCTTTTCCTGCATTTCTCTTTTTTTTTAAGGCTACTACTAAAAGCAGGTACTTAGTAATTCACCAGCAAGCTGCAGCCAGAGAAAGATAAGGAAAGAACAAGAAAAGGGAAGAAAATAAAAAGAAAAAGAAGGTGGACATAGGGGAAAAGAAAGAAGGTGGACATAGGAAAATTCCATCCAGGTTCCTGAGAGAAAGGAGGTATCTTGGAGACTAGAGGCAAGATAAACTTTTTGGCACAAGCATGCAAAACAGTGATAGATGCTAATGGAAGGAAGGCTATTTTTCATCAATCCAGGTAATCAGCAGAGAGCACAAACCACAGAGTCAGCACCAAGGGCTGACACCTCATGTGAGGGAATGAAGCACAGCTATGCAAATGCTCATCCATGATTTGATCTCTGTTCATGGAAGGTGACAACAGAGCTCTCAATTTAGAAAGCATTACCTTGCTTAGCTTATCAATTTGAAGCACCAAGTGAGGAGCTGATGTTTAAACAGGACGTCCCCTTGGGCCAGAGAAGTACATTTAGCTCACACTAAACCAGTAGCTTCCCTGGAACAGGGGCTGTTGGCTGCAAGCAGGCTTGGCCACGAGCTGGACCAGAACAGTTTAGACTGCAGTTTAGCAGCAAATGGTACAAAAATCCTGAGACTTGTCTTTTTGATAGAAGAGGAGGAGTACAGAAATGGAGAAGAGTAATCCACTGAAACCTGCCGTGTTTCACTTTGGGACAGGATGACACAAATTGCTCTTATACAGAGCAACACATGATTTAAACTCTAGTATGTCACAACAGATTTTGGTTATAACTCTTATTAGTGTTTCCACTATGAAATGTATTTACTCCAAGATGCTTGAGAAACAGATGACATCTTACTTGCCTTCTTTGAAGTGGATTTTGGTCTTCAGGTTGTCCAGCCAGCAATTCCCTCACATCTCTCCCCTTTCCATTCAGATAGATATTTAGTTTTGACTCCTTGTACATCACCTTCTCTTCAGGTCACTTATGGCACACAGGATAGATGCTTATATCTTTGATTTAAAAGCAGCACACCCTTTATGTTCTAAAGGTATTGGACATTTAGCACCATTTTTATCAGCGGTATAAACCCTTGCTCTTCTTTACTCAAGCAATATTAATGAATGTTCAGCAGTACTGCAGCAACATAAATTGCAAACAGAAACACATCTTGGAAAAATTCACATACAAAAAACTCAAACACATAAAAAGCACCTAGACTGTCACAATAGCTGTATGGAGACATGTTTGGAAGACTATTTCTCATGGAAGTCTATATAAAAATAAATAAAACTTTTCCAAACACTTGTGACAGGTGATCAAGGGAAGAAATAAATTACCCAGGCTCCCATAAAGGTAAATAATCCTGTCCTGGCTCACTAATATAAATTGCAGTAAAGAAGATAATTTTTCATGCTAAGTCATATTTACAGAAGTGCATCCATTTGTGAGAAAGTATGTTTGTGTGTATATATATATACATATATGTATGTATGTAATATTTTGTTGAAACCTCATATGAAAACAAACCTCAGATGGCAAGGATAAATGCAAAGATAGAAATGGAATTCAAGTTTTGTTTAAAGGAAGGTTATCTTCAGGCTTCATCAGCCTGTAACCACACCCCATGTGCAATACAGACTACAGTCACCTTTGCAATCTTTAGGTTACCCCCAGCGAGCACAGCCTGCCAACCTCTGCATCACAGCCTGCAGGAGCCCAGCTTCATCTCCCACAGACAAGAGCAAGTACTTTGAACCCTGGAGAAAGGTGAGTAAGGTACCACCAATACCTCCAGTTTATAGTTTATAACACAGTCTGCAATCGAAGCTCTGTGTTTTTGTCTTCACTGAGCCATAAAATCATTTCCTCTCTAAAGAGGAATCAAAGTCAGAATTTATTTTTAGACAACTAACAGAAAGTCATTGCTTCTCTTGACACCTAAATGAAGGGGTAGAAGTAACCTGTCCTGTTGGCATACAACTAAGCTCCATTATGTTCAGAGATATTGTAATTTCAGTTGAAGCAATATCATGGAATTTCTCTTTTCAGTTTGGGTACAGTAGATATTGACCACATATTTTTACTCCCAGGCTTTTTGTTTTGTTTTGTTTTTTGTTTGTGACTAGGGATTTCTCACACTGAGATAATATTAGAGACTTATTTTTCACGTTTACTTTCAGTGAAATGCATTTTACTAGAAATGCACAGCTGTCCTTCTGGGTTTTCTTGGGCTTACTGGATTTAGTCTTAAGTGACAAAGCTCAAAACACCACATCAACTGCTTTGCTCAAGCATGAGAGAATCCCAGAGAAAATGGTTTAAAAACATGAGCAGGTTTAGGTTTTTTCTGTTACTCTTTGTAATTGAAACTTATTTGCCCGTATCCATGATGTCTATTCATGGCTGCCCTCCTTCAAAGCTTGAATTAACACTGATGCCTGAAAAGAATGATTTCTAAGAGGAAAACTCTGTTGCTTTTCAAAAATCTGGCATTTACTTCCAATGTCTAAATCTTAACCCTTAATGAGTAGTAATGAGTGTTGGAGAAGGCACAAGGAGAATTTTTGATGTAAGATCAGAGGCAACTCAGAAACTCAAGGACACTTGATAAGTCAGAATTTACCTAATAAATGAGCTGCATTTTTGATGTATTTTGATTATGTTATGCTTTGCTTTAGTTTAGACTTTCATGACAGTTGAAAGCAAAGTTATCGGTATCACAGAAACATTTAAAATGAAATTGGTTTGAAAAACAACTATGTATGATATTAAATTGTAAATCATTCTGAAGTTTCTCAAGAACAAAAGGTCAGACACATAGCTCATGTAAATCAGCATTGCCTTTTTGCTGTTAATGGCATTGTATTAGTCGCAGGATCTGGTCTGTAGTGCCCTAAACTTCAAGTTTAAGAATACTTTCTTGAAACATTTGCCTTTCTGTAATCCAGATCTGTCACATAAGTTTAGCAGGGAAGACACAGATACTAAAACAAGATCAAAGAAAGCAGACCTGTAAATCCAAAAAGAAAATTTCTCCTTTAAAACTTTTTCTTCATCATCCATCATTTATTATTTCTTCATTTTCATCATTTCTAGCAATCCCCCTTCTCCATACATTCTCCAAATGTGAATGAAATTCCCAGCTATCAACTTTCTACTATTACTTCATTACAGTTTACAGGAATTTTTTTACCATTTCTATTTTTGTTCTTTTTTTTCATTTTTAAGAAAGTTACTCCCAGAGTCCAGTCACATTGTGAGTCATGCAAAAGCCTTCTGGAAACTTGACACTAGATGTGATATAGACATTAGACACTTCATTAGTATAAAGTGCCACAGACATACAGACCACTTACTTTGGAAGAATTTCTGTGATCAACAGAGTTGCTGAAAAAAGAGCAGCTGTAAATTTATTTGACATTTGATCTAGAACAGGATATATTAATTGCTGGATAAAGTTGTTCCAAGAATTGCTAAAAAAAGCTGCATATCTAGAAGCTGTACATACTTTGACCTAGCACAGTTAAACAGGCTTGCATGCTTCAGTTACTGTATAAAGTATGTAAACATCTCAACAAGGAGCCACATTCCAGTGGAATTGTCTCAGACATTTTAATGACAGCAGCTAAATGAAGGCTCAAAATTGTATGTCATTTAATTACAGGAAAAGAAGACACAAGGAAGAGAAGCTCTTAATGAAAAAAGAGGAACCAAATCTCAAAGCTGCTGCCTGTTTTTTCTTATCAAAGGTTTTGAACCAATGCATTCAATGATCTTTTAAAGGAGTGCTTGGCTAAACATTTAATAAAAAAAAACTTCACAAAACTTACCTGCTATATATCAGCCCCTTTCCTAACGCAAAGTTCTGCAAGAGAGAAGAGTATTTATGATTACTTTCTGTCACCCAAGGCTCACTTTCTCTAGATTCAGCAGACCCATAGATTTTGTATACAGTAGGTACAAGGAAAGAGAGGAAAAGGAGAAAGAAGGATAAAGAAAACAGTTTAAATAGACTGAATTAAATGAAAGTGTGCTGTCCAAACCTGAATACACTGCTGTGTAAAAGGTATGAAGAGACAAGAAGGATTACGTGAGAGATGGATGACATCCTGTTCACTGCTTCCAGTCAGAGGTTTACATTTTACGAAGACATTTGTCAAGGCAACTCTTATGCTCAGCCTGCAGCCCACTGCTCTTCCCTGCAGATCTCCCTCACTAGCTATTCAGACTTCCATTTGATCAGTAGAAACTCAGCTGGAACTACCGTATACTTAAATTGTTGTCAGTTCACATAATATTCCTTTCAGGACACTTCAGCACTTCAGCTATTCTATCTGTACCTGCCATAAGTCCTACAATAGCAATGCCTGGTACTTTACTAGAATAGAAAAGTCACTGAGCTTACAAGTTATTAATGGAAGATATTGAACAGAACTGAATTTAGGAAAGGCCCATGAAAATCACACACTATGTATCTTTGAGTTTGACAGATAAATACTCTCAGGCTGTGTTTTTCCTAATTACTTTTGAACTTATCTATACATAGTTTAACTAATAGGTTTATGAGAGTATCACATCAAGTACTCTAAACTTTACAGCTTCTCTTTGATCTGCAGGGCTCATTACTCCAACACAGGAAGAAATTAAATGGACCTGGCATAGCTTAATGTCAGAAACTCCACATTACCTTCTTAGTACCTAAATTATACTAATATTTCCCCAGAAATTGAAGGTGACTTGACTGCAACTCCAAGACCTTTGCTCAAACACACAAAGTACTAATTTTAAAGAAAAGACAAAAACCAGAAAACACACAAACATGAAAAATTAATCACTTTTTTTTTCTTTTCTATTCCACTTGCAAGGGTTTGTTTGTTTGTTTGTTTGTTTATGGAACCATGGAGTGGTTTATGATCAACAGGGAAAGATCCTCGTTGTAACTATTTACACTTATCCACTACTGTTTCAGGATTCTTCATCAGCCCCTACTCTTTAGGGTAAGTTCAAAAACTCTTTAGAGATCCTAAAACTGGACTAACCCAAAACCCCACACGGCCACCACACAACTGGATCATATTGTTAATCAAGATTATAATAGCAAATAACATCTTGTAGTGTCTGAAAGTAAGCATTACTTCCTCCCTTGACACAAAGAGCATTGCTACTGTCTTAGTCCAAGGAGGATTAGCCCAAGAAAAAGCCTTGGAATCATGGTATTTTCTAAGGTACAATGCACTGGATGTTAAATGTCAGTCTTCATGATGACAACTCATGGTTCTAACACAAACTGGCCTATATTAGTGCTTCCTTTCCTCCAAGGATCTAATCTGATTTTACTCAAACTTGATTAAATGTTTAAAAATACCTTCAATTTAGTCAGCTATATATTTGTGCTAGATGCACAACATACAAAAATCAGGCTAAAATAAAACAACACGTGAAATTTCTTCTCCTTTAAAATTTTGCAAAAATAACACTTTAGGATCTTAAAAATAACATACAAACTGGCTACAAATGAATAATTTAACGCAAAGTGTAAATTGAAGTTTTAATAGCAGAAATAAGCTAGAAAGAGGAGGAAGAAGCATTTAATTTTCTTCATGCCTGGGTAAGAATTTGGCCATGTAACTGAAGTAATTCATCATCCATATTTCCAGCACCACCAGTGCTCAGAGCAGCTGTTCTTCAGATCAGTTGTTTGAGAATCACTAAGAAATAGCCATCTTAGCCGAAGAAGTGACCCAAATAATTTTGATGTTAACAGGTACTCTGCTTCCAGGAGATGTCAGAACTGTAGGAGCCTGATTTTTACCTCCTCACTAGTATCAATTTTAGTGCTGGGAGGAGCAACGTGGGCAGTGTACTTGATAATCCTCTTAATACAAAATTGATCTCAAGGATGCCACTGGTGATACACAGCCAAATTCTCTTGTGAAAAAAAACAAGCAGCAAGAATTGTCCCAGTTCCTATATCATTGTTATCCTATTGCTGTTCACATATATGTGACAGAACACGTCTGAATTAAAAACTACAAATATCATCTATGTGTGTAATAACTTTTAACAACGTTAACAACTACTAGGTACTGAGCTTACTAGAAAACTAAGCAGTTTATGAATTGATAGGACAGCAAAGGCCAGAAATGTCTTGGTGCACATATAAAATCTATTTGTCTAAAATAACTGACAATTATTAAAGGCAAGAGAACTGTACCTATGGAACTCCTATTAATAGGTTCCTCTATGATGAAAAAAAACTCCAAATCACTGTGCTCTCACAGGCTCAAACTGTTTCTTATTCAATTCAGACTCAACTTTTTCATCACATGCTGTCCTGGGTTACAGTTTATTCTATTACCATCCTCATGAGCTGTTGAAACCAGGTGTAGCCATGTTCTTTGCCTCCTCCCTCTGGACTATCTCCTGTTAAAGGGCCCATCAATGCCTTGCCTCATTACTCACAGATAACTGGCTCCTGGATTATCTCCTGTTAATGGCCCATCAAGGCCTTGCCCATGACTCACCATCGCATTGTGAGATGTTCCACCCAGGGGGAAGGAGCCAAACATTCCCACCTGGATATAGCCTGGGGTTTTTCCCAGGCCTTTCCCACAGGAAGGGAAAAGGGAAAAGCCTTTCCCACTGGATTCCCAGAGGACAAGAGCTACACAACCACCACTGGACTTCCCGAGGAGGACCAGACCGTTTCTACAAGATCACGGTTTTCAACAGAGCTGCTTCAAAGAGAACTGCAGCTCTCACCTGCCCGGACTGCTACCTGCAGAGTGCTACCCTGCCCGGCAGTGCCAGGTCATACCCTGACTCTGTCAGCTTAAACCAGTGTTTCTGTATTACTGCTTTGTTATATATATATATATTATATATAAAAGTAAAGTAAAAGAACTGTTATTCCTATTCCCCATATCTTTGCCTGAAAGGCTCTTAATTTCAAAATTATAATAATTCGGAGGGAAGGAGGTTGCATTTTCCATTCCAAGGGAGGCTGCTGCCTTCCTTAGCAGACATCTGTCTTTTCAAACCAAGACACATGCTACAAAGCATCAAGGGTAATACAAATACATTTTTTAAAATTGAGGAATTTAAAGACTAATCTAATGATGAATTTGGATGACTGTGTTTATTAAATAGAGAAAAATAAGCACTTATATGTATTTCTCAATAACTATGCAGATGTTTTAGACACAGTCAAAATTGTAGTTATCTAATTCAAGATAGAAAAGAAGTACTACTTCTTTCCTTGCGTGTTTTATACCTCATAGCTAATAACTAACTATATTCATATTTTGATTATGTCCTTTGAAGAATAAAGACATATCTGACCTTGTACTGGATCTGCCCATTCAGTTGACAGCCCACTAAACTAAAGTAGTGGAAGCCATATATTTTAAGGTCCTGATTTTCAAACCACACCAAAATTGCTTACTGCATATGTACAAGAGTATTTCCAAGACACACTGAAATCATAAGTTTTAATTTCCTCAATAAATAGATTGGCTTCTGCTTTTGTAGCAAAATGGTTAATCAGCAATTAAAATATCTTTATGTTCAGGAAGCTTACAGATGTGCAAGGTGTGTTCATCATAAATACTATTACTGTGAAAATTCATATTAAAAGCTTTCATATATAGTGTTCTCTTCTTTTAATCCAAAAACACTCAGAAGTTAGATTATGCTGACAAACTGATTCCTGATAATTAACAAAACCATGAACTTGATGCACGCTGTATCCTGACTTTCCCTCCTACCTTTGTAGCCACATGGAAGGAGGTAAGATAAATATTGTCCTTTTCTTCTACAGCAATTCAAAAGCTCATTTAGCTGTGGTGCTCCCTTCTCATGATGCTCCCTTTCCTTTGGCAAAAGATAAAAAAATGAGCTTTACATACTTGGATTCTTTTGCAGAGTGGCCCTGCTCAGTATTTTTTTCCCCTCTCCAATTCTAGTCTAAGAACAAAAAGAAAGGCTTTAAACTTTAAAGAGACATCTAATAAATGTATTTCTGACAATGTTTTTCTGGAAACACAGCTGAAGCTGTGAGGTGGATGCTGGAAGGCCACTCAAGTTGAAAGCACAGATGTGATGCAGAGAACTACAACAACTGTGGGTTGTGTGGTTTACATAAAATAACAGATTTTGAAATCATCCCTTTTGTAATGGGGTATGGACACAGTTCAGTCATGTTTCCCAGTGAACATCCTCAGCCAGTACCTCAGATTATTTCCTGCTGGCTTTCACTCAGGGCTACTGGTCTGCTCCTCATTTCCCTTAGCTTTCAAGGGAAAGCTCGAGATCACATTCACACTTCCATGATTATCCTGGTCAACAGGATCAGAGGATGCAAGGCTGACAATATACAATTATCTTACATAAGAGGAGGCTGAGGGAAAATAAATGGACCGTCAAACATCCGTAGTTGTGTTCTACCTGCTCTCAAGCAGGTACCATAAACACCCCCGCACAGCTTTTTGTGACACTAAAACATCCCTTTCAAGTGCAAAGAAAGTCATACTTTAAAGAGGCCATTTAAACAATAAGAATTCTTTTCAGCATAAACAACAGAATCTAGGAAGCATACACAGCATAAGGCAAGATGAAGTGCCCAGTTGTACTCTCCCAAACTGTAATGTTTGCTCTCCATTTGTACAGGTACCTTGCAAGACTTCCTGGCTAAAACACTAAAAACATGCTGGCTACACTGTGAAACTCGGTGTAGTTTTAATTTGGGTTCGATTTATAATAATCGAGTTCTTTGTATAGCCAGAGAAATTTTACCTGAGCTAGCTTCTTGGGTTTGGCCCTTAATAAAACTACTATATCGCTGCTGATATAGTATGGACTAACCCATTCATTTTTGTGGGAGAATATTGCATATTTCTGGCAAGACTACAATGGCAAACATTCACTGAATTTATGTTGCATCTTCTCAGGCAAATAGTACTCCTCAGGGTTTAGAGGGAGTACATTCCAGACTGTGCTAACACTTAATTCCAGGCTACATCCTTCTATGTGTCTGCATTAAACTGGCTATAATCCAGACTTCAGAGGTCTGCATATCAAGCTGGCTAAGGTGGTTTGAAGTGAGCTTCCTTCTTCAAAATGAGCTTAATAATTACAAAAAAGTTCTAAAGACCTTGAACTATCTTCCATATAATCTGCTCTTCTCTTCAGTGCTCCTCCATACTTGAATGCCACCAGGTTCTAATCTCATATACTGTAGGGGTAGATGCACATCAGTGTATTTGTCAACTAAGAGTACATTATATGCACCTAGTATGAATGCTAAAAAAAAAAGTTCCACCCAAAGTACACACACTTTTAGGGGATCCAAAAAACTCAAACCAAAACAAAAAAAATCCAAAACCTGTTTGCATGATGCAAAATAAGTAGTATGAAATTATTACTGAATTAAACATAAATTACACTTGAAAAACTAGTCATTGTTGCTGTTACATTTTTATTCTAGTTCACAAAGTATGCTTGCAATTCCAGTTTGAGTTCTTCCCTATCCTCCAGTTTATCTTTAGCATTAAATCAGCATAAAAACTAACTGTGATTTCACTACAAATTTCATGATTTTAACTCCTGCTTCATTTCCCTGATTTTCAGTAATCAAGTATAAACACTGCTTTGGTCAAAGCATCACATCAGATGCTGAAAATTTCTATAATTTTTCTGGGATTTCCATCAATTCTTTCTTCTCCAAAGAATCTTTATTTCAGACCAGGCAGCTCTCCTTCATAAACACAAGCTACTTTCTGTATTCCTACACATCAAGCTTAACATTTGGCAGCATTTAAAGAGATTTTCCAACACGCTCATCTAAGAAATCCCGTCTAATTAATTTAGATTATCATTGCAGTACATCACCTCAGCTCCCTTTGCAAATACTTGCAGCAATTATATCACTGAATGAAAATCCTGAATAGCATCGACACTAAAATTTACTGAAAATACCTACAGTCAGATGATAACAGTTCCTCATTGTGGCTTCTTACACTAGAAGTCATATTTGATCAAGTCCAGTGAGCTGCAACAGCCAGCCCCACGTTAAGGATCTTCTTTGCTGCTCTTAGGAGCTACAATGACAAAATATTTTACATAATTCAAATAAAAGAGTATTTCAAAGCTGAGTTAAAACATGCATCTACCAAATTTACCTGAAGTCTTCAGCTCAGTCACTCCCCCCACACAGCACTAAAAGCTGCTTTCTTGCTAAGGCCACCAACCTTTCATATCACTCTCCCTCTAACAATTTCATCACCTTGGGATTTTAACTCCTGATCAGAAAAAAAATGCCTCAAGGCCTCCATCATAGATCAGTTCCATTTACTTTTTCATTTTCCCTGTACTTCACTTTAGAGAGAGCCTGCTAAAAACAATAAAAACATCCCACACCATAAAATCCTTTATCTCATTGCCTCCTTCTTCTTTTTAGCAATATTCTTTCTGCCTTTCTTTCCTCTGACAGAAACCCCCTCCGGAATTGCCAGGTGCTCCCTACCATCATCAGTGAACCACTGCTGAAAGCCCCCATCTCCTGCAAGCAGGTGTGGGTAAACAGAAATCTAGCCGGTAGCTTAAAGTGTTTTATGATAATTAAATTGACTATGGGTATCCATGGACTTGTTAGTTTTTCTGATAAGATCTGTTTTGAATAAATTCATGTGCATTAGCGCATTAATCAATTCAGTTATTTTCAATAAAATTGTGATTTCATTTAAAAAACCCCAAGAACATCCAGTGCTAATTTCCCATAAAATTAGCTGGATGGATGTGAGTTCCACTACCTACTTTTATGCCTTTATACCTCATATCCCATCAGCAGCAGTTTTATAAGCTCCAAAGCACCAATGCCAACTTCCTAAAGCTATCAAAGTCATCCATATAACCTGTTTCAGAAACTTTCACAGTATTTCAGATTTACATCACGCTTTGCCAAAACCTCACCTCAAATTCCCAGCCCATAGTTCCTTCATTTGGCCCACTTGCAAAAATGGGGATCATCCAGGTGGGCAATCGCTCTTCAGCTCACCCGAACCCCTACATCACACATAAAAAACAAAATTCCTCAGCAATCAGGAAGAAAACCAAGTTCATTAAATTTCCTCTTTATTAGTAATCTCCTCTATTTATGTTTTATCCCTAGTTTGTACAACTTGTTATTGCCATATATTTGAGGATTTGTTTAATTAAACAAGGTTTATTTTCTTAAATGCAACTACACCTGGCTTGGACAAACCTGACAAAATATTCTTATGCATTCAATATACACAGAATATGGGTATATATTCATTGAGCATTCTTACAGGTGACTACACATGATATATTTTCAATTAGAAGTTTTTGTTTAGGGTTGTATTTAGTCCTTTTAAATTTGGACTTTTTTGCTAATTAATTCACTAGATATTACTTGTGGTTTAATTAAATATATGTGTAGGTTAATATGCAATAAAAAGACTGGAAAATTTTCATCACGTAAGCGTTGCTCACATTCATCATAAATATTTTGCTTCCATATAACTATAATGGAAAAAAAGTTTATTTTATTTCTTAATCTACCTCTGGTTTGTGTATTGGAAGGGTCAACTGATTTATTTATTGGAGGGGCCAAAGAGGGTCAATAAAATTTAAGAAAAACATGAAAAATCCTGCTTCTATAAACATTTTACTAGGAAGGAATTGCTCTCTTGTTACATTTCATTTGGAAAAGAAGTTGGGAAGGAGCTGAGGGAGGCAATGGGTGAGCTCTTGAGTGGTTCTTTGTTTTTCTTTTGCTCTAGTTTCCTCCTACACAAGTCTGAAGGCCTTTGACTTTGATTGGAAGTGCTCACCTTTGCTTACTTCTGTACAGAAAAGTAAAAAGCCAATAATGAAACTCAAATACTTTGAAGAAACATTTTTAAAACAGGGTCATGAAGCTCTATGATGTGCCTTTTAAACAGTATGTGATTACATCACTATTCTTTTACAAACGAATGCAAAAGACAAGTGAAAAAACAAGCAAATGGACATAAGAAAATAAAATAAAAAGTAAAAGTGTATTTTCATGTAATTTAATCTGAACTCTCTGCTTTTCTCCAGAAGGGACCATCATCAACATTTGAAAATTCAAAGTAGCTAGGCTGTTGATAAAGAAAAAAAATAAGCATAATTTCTGAGATAAAATAATGAAATTACATAGGTTATACAGCAAGGCACAAGCAGTCTATTTAATCACAAAACACATGTTTTTATAGCATTTTTTGATATGTGATGAAGTATTTAAGCTTCAGCAGTTACTTAAATATTTTCAGGTAGTACTGGGCCATACCTTTCTCAAATATAAGGCTCCTTTTCATAGCCCTGTTTAACCACTTGCTATAATCAGGGACAGGGATAAGCAGTAGGACAATGATAAATTCATATCACTTTGGCAAATAAATGGAGAAGGAATGTTTGGCTGGGGGATTCCTAAATCCATCTATTGCACTTCTACTCTGACACTAAAGTGGGGTCATGCAATTCTGTAGTTACTTAATGTCCACTTCTGTACTTTAAATATGTTATTTCTTATCAGACTGAGTCCTCATGCTCCAATTTGCTCTGAAGAAGCAGAAATTGCATTTGGAAAATAGGATTTTCTTTCCTTTCTTTCTGTTCTTGGCACTCGCTATCTTCATTCAACGTGTAACATCATTTTGACACAATGCAGCAGGTAATACTGTAAAATCGAATGCAATAAAAGCTACCCAGCATACACATATATGAGGGGAAAGTCTATCGTCACAAAAATACTGTTCAATTTCCATTGGCTGCAGTTCAATTTCAAACAATTCGCCCAGCTTCAGTAAGTCCTCTCAGATCCCAGCTCCAGAGGTGGCTGCTTACTTCTGAGCATCACACAAACACATTATTTCCTTGCTGAGCATGATCTAGTAGCATTTTACCTTAAAATTAATACTTTGGCTGAAGAAGAAGGTTTCTATTTTATCACCAAGAATCTCTGTGCCAGTTTAGCATTCTAGGAAGGCTTGCATGGGAAAATGCCTCACCAGAGCACAACAAGGCTTTGATGCAGCCAGATTGCTTTGAAAGGGACATAAAACACCAGGAAAACATTCTTTGGAGGAACAGTTTACTACTTCAAAAAGCTGTACAATCTACAAGGAAAACAGACCGGAGAGTGTAAGATGTTTTCCTATGCCAGTCATATATAGCCAGCTCTGTCCTTTTGTGTAATTTACTCCTAATAGTACCAGCAGGTAACAGCCACTGTAATATTAAATTTATTTTGGAAAACCATTGTGATAAAATGCAAAAACTCCTTCCTTGTCCTAATGTCTTTTCTGTTATTGACTCAAACTCTGACTGCACAGATGTATAAAAAAATAAAACATCATTTCAAGCAGAAAAAATACTTTCTCTTCCTTTCTGAATTTTGGCATTTCTTTTTCTCTAGGAGAAATAGAACAGGTTTAACATGCAGACATTTACATAATTTGACAAAAATTCAGAAATCAAATCAGTTTGTTATAATATTCATCCTCCCATAAACAGAGCAGCAAAGTGTAATTCAGCTGAAGAGATGGGATGAGATAGTTTTACAAGCACAAATAAAAGGAATGGAAAAGGAGAGCAGAAGTGAAACTCTAACATGGTTGCAGGAACAAACTATCAGTAGGTGAAAATTTGAGAAGAAAAAGATTCACAGCTTTTTCTGTTGAAAAACACTGTAATTAAATAAAATAATGTCCCTGATACTGTTTTTGTACTTTGAAAGAATTTTCGAGAAACCAGCCAGAAGAGTGGTAACAAATTTATCATGTAATGAATTTTATTTTGTGGTGAGGAATACAGGAAAATGAGCAATGATTAAGCACCAACTTAATGTAGTATATTTGTCACTCTGCCTGAATTAAAAAGCTAGAGGGACACTGTATAGTATTTGCTGTCTGTGTTTTGATTCATTGCGTTGTTGCCTCTCTTAGAACTCTTAATGATAATGCCTGCTAACTTTTGGAATTGGAAGAGCTAGTTAGGGTATTTTCAACTACAAGCATCTTTAAAGTAGATTTCTGGAAGGTTCAGTATGTTCAGCATAACCTTGGATCACAAAGACTGAATACTTCTATCAGCATAATATAACAGTAACAATCTTAACATTATTTATGTATATGGCTAGATTTTTATTTTCATAGCTAAAGTCAATGCCTGCAATGTCACTGGCGATAATGCATTACCATTTTTTATCTATGGAAATGGGAAGAAAATCACATTGACTTAATAGGAAATATTATGGTAATCCCTATATATCAGTTAAGATAACTGTATTTCAGCAGGACATAAATTGCCACAAGCTGCTTCTGTATTCAGACAACTGTGAGACTTAAAAGGAAAATGCAGATATGTTTCCCTTTTCCTCGAGTCCATCAGCACAGTAAACTGTGATTCAACCAGTGGAGAGGAAGGAGATGTATGTGGGTTGCAGGGAGTCTCATGTGACTGAAAGACACTGTCGCCAAGGATCATAAGTAATGTTGCCCAAATTGTGTGATAATGGTGGCTGTTAGGTATTACTCCATTGGTCAGGCAGAAAAAATCTAAGGGGAAAAATCTAACTGGGGATTATAAACTCACGTGAACAAAGATTTGGTGGAGAGGTTGTCTTGACTATTAACTTTACTGAAATCAAAAGTGCAAAATCTACCTACAGCCTAAGGCATTATTTCATGTCAAAAGTAAAATATCTGCCTATAATCCTTCAGCAATATACAAACATGCATACACACATATGTAATATGTTATGGCATGTATATTCACTGCCTCAATTATGACAACTTCAAGGTTGGAAACACTCCGTTTTAATGAGAATGGTAGAAGAGGAAGGCTGTAAGTCAAAGTTCCTGAAGATGGCTTTCCTACACAGAAGGGGGGGAGCATGGCATTGCCCCAGGGAAGCACTGGGGCCCTTTAGCCTTGACTACAGGTTTAGGTCACACCGGGTTACACACTGTGCAAATTTCTGAACAAAAAAACCACTTCTACTCAGAAAATAGAGGCAGCCACATCAGCCTTTAAAAAGATCATAAAAGCTCAAGGAAATGATAGATGATGTATAGCCCAAAATTCCTGGCAGCTGCTTTGGAGTCAACATGGTGAAAAGTAGGGGCAAGAGAGCAGCAGTGGCTGGAGAGTGCTGATGCCATGGGTGCAAGGATCCTAGCACCATATTCTGGAGGAATGTTGGGTACCAGAGCATCCATGCAGCCTCATCAGGGTGCCACAATTCTTCATCTTGTGATTCTATGCCTCTCATATGTTCTCCCCATGTGTGTGATAAATCATCTTATTTTGTAGACACCCATCTGAAGGAAGGAGCTGATCACCAAAACTCTTAAACTCAACTGAGCACAGCAGAGCACATGTGGGATGGGGTAGAAGATGGAGGTTGCCATGGTAACCCATCATTCTGCTTCTCATCTCTGTCTAAACTTTGAAACCAGATTGAAATAGACTGATCTAATTTTTATTGCAATGAATGAGAGGGTTTAGCCATGATGTCCTAACTCTTAAGTCTTCTGAATATTTGCTTTGCCTTTTTACAAATGGTAAAAAGTTTCACTCATAAGGAAAAAATAACATTATATAAAAAAAAAGTTATATTAAAAACTCCAATTTTAAGTTTAAAACTGTAAAATCTGAGTCAGTTGTGAGAGCAAACTGTAAGATTTATTGCTGTTGTTGTTTGGGTTTTTTGGTAAAGGTTGATTTGTTTTGTTTGGGTTTCCTTTTGCTAAGGAGCAGTCCGATATACAAGAGTATTAAAAAGACTTCAGGGTATTTTATTTATCAGCCATTGCTTGCTTCATTTAATAGTGCTGGCTTCATTTAATACTTAACCAGTTTAACACACAAAGAAAGAATTAGCGATCTCAGAGTTGTTCCACACTCAACTCCCTTTTTGAGGACCAGCTTTAGGTCCTTGATGAAAGCCAGCTTAGATGTCTTACAGAAGAAAAAATGATGGAAGGACAGGAAGGGAGGTCAAAGACCATTTTGAAAGCCATCACTAGATATGCAATTTTTTTGCCCACTATCATAAAGTT
Source organism: Platysteira castanea (assembly GCA_013397175.1). Classification (NCBI taxonomy): domain Eukaryota; kingdom Metazoa; phylum Chordata; class Aves; order Passeriformes; genus Platysteira; species Platysteira castanea. The sequence goes on from VYXC01009513.1 coordinate 209,486, forward strand.
GATGTAAGGAATATATCCTTCCAATATGAATGACGTTTTACACCTCTATGTATGAACAAATGTAACCATGTTGGACTACATATGACATGTATTATATAAGAATAAATCTACAAAAATACTAAACTCACAAAACCAGACAAAAAAGTTTTGATTACCTGTGTGAAGACAATTTACAAACAACTTCCTTTAAGAGCAGGGGTTTTTGCATTATTTCTGTGAGTTCACTCCTAAGTGTCCTTTGCTTTCTTTGCACTGGTAGGCCTATGTTCTTTCACCTTGTCTTTCTGGTGGGCTTGAAAAGAGCCATTTGTTTAGTGAGGTTCATATTTCAAGTACTCTCAAGCATGAGTGAATTATACTTGGCCGATTTCAGAGATTTCCACTTGACAGCAGTAAGGTTTAAGTCATTTGTTGACTCCAGATGCTTGTGCCCAAAGAGCAATCTGAAATGTCTTATACACAACACACACCTTTTTCGGACTGCTAGAAAACAGATGATAATAATAGCAAAATGAATTACACCTAAAAAAGAAGAAATAACAGTTTATTTAAAAATTTTTGCTTTAAGAATTAAGTCAGACATCATCAAAGAATTATACACTGTATTGAATTAACTTGTTTCTGCTTCCAGGAAATCACTGCAATACCTGAGACAGTAACGTAGCCAAAAGCAGAATTTACAAAGCAAAGGCTTCTTTACAAAGCAAACCCAACAGAGCTGATTTGCAGGTCCTTCTTTCACTGAGGTTTGTGCATCATCTAAGGGGTGACACTGAGATTCAGGTAAGAACGTACTATGTATTTTAACAGCATTCATAAAAATTAAAACAAGAAACAAAATTAGTTCAGATACCAGCCTCAATGTCCTGAACCTGTGTGAAGCCATGGATAACACAAGCTTTAAGGCATCTCTGTGTAATTTTATGAGTGACTTCAATTATATCCATTCTGAAAAAGCATACTGCTCTTTGATGCAGAGCAGTTGATTTCCTTTTCTGTAAATGCCAGTAAGTTCCCACATCAGCTCTCCAGTTCTGATTGCTCCAGATACAGTGTGGACAGACAATGCTGTCCAGACAACAGTATTCCAAAATACTCTGCAAAGGCTGTGCTAAGTGTTTGTGCATGAGAAATACTTCCACTGCTGCTGCTTCCCTGCTGGCCATCCCCACAAGCAACTGGTAGTCTGCAAAGCACGTGCAGCTGGACAGGAGAGCTGGTGGCACAAGTGTCACCCACTCTGCCTGATTTCCAGCTGACAGAAGCAGAACAGATTGCTGGGAAGGGAGACAGGGTAAAGAGCAAACATCCAGAGAATAATGAACTGTCTCCTTGGACTAAATGCTCACATCTATCCAGCAGATCAGGGTTCCAGCTTCATACTGGCCCTCTAGATACAACTGCAATAATAGACTGAATTTTAAAATAGTTGAAAGACCATTCACAACAAATCAAAATAAATAAAATCAATCAAGTCCTATTTCTGTGTTAGTTATGGTTTTAATTACAAGAGGATTATGCCATGATAGGAAATAGGTGGGAGAATGCACAAGACTGTTGGTTCACATGACCATTAATAGGAAGGGAAGTGCCATCTCCTGCCTTATTTATCATCCCACACTTTCTACCATGCAAGGAATACAGGTGACTTTAGTACAACTTCACAGGTCTTACTTTCAAAGGGATGTTCCCTTATGTGACCTGACCTCCAAATAAATTTGCCTGATTCTGCTGCAGCTATCACTTTCTTCTGCATACCTTGTTTCTTCAAGCTTTAAGCTGGAGTGTGCAATTTTCCATATTTGTATCCCAGGCCTCAGCTTCCCCATTACCTTCTCTCAGAAGATTTACTCATCATTGGTAATGTTGCCAAAAATTTTTACAAAGTTTTGTTTTCTCCTTTTGTCATAACGAAGTTATTTTTTCTATGAAAAACTGAAGTTTGCTGACCTGAATTAGTAGGCTGTGGCAGTTTCTCTGTGCTGATCAGGTCTTCCACCATTATCTTTTTGCCTCTGTGGAAGCTAAACAGCAACAGTGTTATGGTGTATACAGATAGTACATGGCTTAAAAAGAGGTGTAGCTCTGTTTAGACAGTACTGCACCAATGCTAAGCTGTCTTTCACAAATAGAAACATAATATTTTTGCAGGACCTTCAATCCACCGTATTCTGTCAGGTCTCAGATGTATTTGCTGAAAGTCTCATCCCTGTAACTACTGACTTTCATTAGAGTCCGTCAAATTTATGTAGTCTTTAATTATTATCTATGGGGCAAGGAGTGTCTGTCATCAAGTCTGTGTCCTCTGATCTCGGGATTCTTGAAATATTTGTTATCAGCGTGTCAAAAGGGAGTATCAATACAGCGAACATTGATGTGCCTTAGTCCCACAGTCTGAGATGGAAACATCTCCTATGAAATATTCAGCACTCTTTCTCCAATAATTTCATTAAACATAGTAAGACACAATAGCCTGTTCTATGGATGGGAAATTAACACGGGGAGATGTAAAACAGTTTGGCATTCCAGCCTCTTTGTGGGAAACATCACCACAGCAATGGCCATAGCTGATGGCAGACCACTGGGATGGCCACTGGGATCGTTCTGAGGTCTTTACCAGCATTCATACAGGAACACCATATCCCCTCTTTTTACCCCCATGCACTGGATGGGGGGAAGATGGAGAAGGGTAAAGGCAAACCACAGATTTGACACTGGATGAATGCTTCCAAAAAGAATTGGCAGCAACACTGCCTTTGGGATAAGTAGCTGCAAGAGTGATACAGGAGTGTGAGCACAGTCAGAGGTTTCTAGACAATTCTATGCGTCCAGTCTCCAGCCTTTTACCTAATGGTAGGAGAAACACGACTTTTCAAGCTTATTAGATAAAGCATCAAACTGCACCGAGATTTAAAAAGTTTCATATTTTCTTTCCTTTTCATTCCTTGAGGTATGATGGCGGGAAAAATGTGCACAAGCCTGAGATTTTAATCTCCAAGTGGTTATCTTGATAAGTAATAAATCTAACCTTTCCAAGCAGACGTATGAAGTTAAGGGGACTAATTGATCATGTTGGCACAAAGGTGTTGTTCATTCTGCAAAGGCCAAGTTAATCCACATTGATGTGATTCAAATTAACCTTAATCAGCTACTAGGCTGACTGTGATTTCATTACTGGATATGCTACAATTAGACATCTCCTGTCTTTAAATGCCCCTCAGCTTTATTGCAGCTTTTTTTTTTTTTTAATAATAAACACCCATTTACACATCAAATACTATTAGTGTAATTGGCTTTAAAATTGACTTTTTGTGTAGTCACTTTTTGGTTCTGTTTATTCTGAAAAGGTCAAGTAATACAGATTGATGTGATCTAAATTAACCTCAAACAGTTACTTCTCCTCTCAGAATGATATGCTGTCATGGTAGGGAAGGATCAGACAGTTGCCTTCTCTTTCCTTTTTTTTCCCCCTTCCGGATACATAAATCATATGTATTTCATTCCTGGAGGCAGGTGCAAAACACTTAGAACCCTATAAATCATCTTCATAATAGAATTCAAAAGCAGTTGACTATTCATCAGAAAACATTCTTTATCCCCACTGAGGCCGTGCAGGTATGCCACACACTGTACTAAAAACTTACACTTTTCAAAAATTAGTTTTACTTTGTTATAACTAAAACCTGATCCAAAGCCCACTTTTGTTAAGCTTTCTCCCCTGGTATTCCATATCTCAAGTAGACAATGTGTACATAAGAGTGAGCTGTAAATTCAGGGGCAGTGTGTTTGATTGTGGCACTGAACAAGAGAAGCAAGTTCCCACACTTTATTTTGCTTCTTGATAAAAACAATTGTAATTTCCCTACCTCTCTTCTCCTTCAATTCTCTCTAGCTAAGAGTATTGACTCTTAACTCTGCCCTGATCAAATGGAAAGACACAGCAAGTGAAACACTCAAGGAGGGCCATAAGAAACACAAAACAAAAATGACCAATTTTCTTCATAGGGAGTGAATTAGATGGGGAAGCTGAGGGCAGAAACGACAACCTGAAACCAGCGTTTTACCCTGTCCACCACCTAAACTCTCCAAAGAAATTTAGCTTCCCCAAAGGCAGGAGGTAATGAGGAGACACCTTGAAAACCCCTGTCCATGCTGTAGGAAGGAGGCGCTCACCTTCCAGGGGTTCACTTTGGGCACCCCTGGCCCATCTGCTCCCCTGAGCTCCCCTGGCTTCCCTCTGAGCCCAGTGGTGGGAAACTGCCCCAGGAAGGATCCAGGGTAGAACACTTGTGAAGGCAAGGAGGGACAGCAAGCCCAGCAAACTGTCCTCCTGTCTTAGCTACCAGCATGTTTCCCACAGGTCTGAACCCCAGACACTTAACTGGGACAGAGATATATGGAAATCCAACTTGACATAGGGAATAACCACAACTGTCATATCATTTACTGGTCAGAATAAATGTTTAATTTTGCATTTAGTTGAACGCTGCACTATAATTTATAATTAATTTGCCAGTTGTGGTTATTTTACATGTTCAGTCACCCTTCTACATGCAAAATAACCAGAACAAGTATATTATTTACTCATTCAACTCTGAACCTGAATCTGAAGAATAGTCTGCACTAAGAAACTTACTATTTTTTTTAACTTTGTTCTGTTGAAATACTCAAATTTGAAATTCAGCTCTGAACAGTAGGTAAGGACAGTGCTTGGTGCCCCAAAAAAATAAAAACAGCATTTTTTCATCCTGCCAAATCTTCTAAAAGACACCAGAAGGACTGCAAAGAGAAATAGTTACATATACAGAAGAGAAAGTGATTCTGTTGGTAAAGATGACTTCTTAAAAAGTAAAAACGATTATTGGATCTCTACCAGTATGGAAAACTCAGACTCTCTTTCTGAATAATTCAACAGCTTAAATAAAGAATTTAAAGAAACTGAAGTTACTCCAAGAGATTTTCCTAACTCTTCCAACTTTTGGGGTTGCAAAGGACAGCAGAGGCAGCTGTATTTTTGTAATGTTCACACAGCTCTAGGGTTGCTCCCTTAATAAATCCTGAAGGAAAAAGTACAGAAAAGCACAAAATAATTCTTTGCAAAACTTCAGGGTAACTAGTGCTGAACATAATTTGTACACACAGGGAGGTTCAACTTTTTCTGCCACTGCAGTTTTTTAATGTGCAAAATCTGTAGGGATCTATTGATTTTTTCCCCCTTGTTGCTCAGTATGAAATAAAAAGGGTGTGAGACAGGTAATTGCTGATCCCATCCACTCTACATCTAGGGACAAACCTATTTTTCTTGGGATAATGGTTATGTTGAGTCTCACCATATAAGCAATCTTTGAGATGTATTAAAATCACCTACCCACAAAGAAGTTGTATGCTTCAGCAACCAAATATATATGAGAAACTTTACTTAATATTGACACAATATTTCTAACATAAACACTGAGACTAATTATGAAATCAACCCTAGTCAAAGCCAATTATACTGTGGGTTAGTAAGTACAATCACAACTGCTATTTATAGTGACAGAAATACCATAAGTATATATGAAACACTATATGCAGATGGTGAAAAAGATTATGCTTGGCATAACTCAAAGAGACAAATTAAAATGGATGTCTGTAAACAAACCAGAGAAAGTAATATTACATCACTAAAAATGAGACTGATCTACTCTTTCACTTAAATCCAAACTATATCTGACATGACTGGAGCAGCTTTACTTATGTATGTGTAAGTCAGTGTGGATTTCGGGGCGTAACTGCAGTAAAGCTGCCATGTTTTTTGAATTTGGATGACAACAGACTAAAATACTGTTGGTTTCTTGGCATATATGCCTTTGGTCCTTCCGGGAAATATGAAATATTAGTAGTCATACAGAGTAAATTGATTCAAAGTGCTTTTAATAAAGTTTAGTATGTGTTTGGCAAAAAGCAAACCTTTTTCTTTACTACATGAGAATAACGAGAAATATGCAGACTCACACCAAACAGATAAATGGCTTCATATACATTAGGATGTTAACAAGTCTGAATTTTCCATTTAGAAATTTTATTATGCCTACTTACGTTTTTGTCCCCCATTATGAACTGAGATTAATTTAACACCATCAATTTATAAGCAACAAGATGTGTAGAGTCACTTATCATGTTAACGCTGACTTCTGCTGTCTGTCATCCTAGATTGTCATTTACAGACATTTACTTTTACAAGAGCATAAAATGATCCCAAAGTAGTCTGTTACTGGAAAGCAATACAATATACTGTGGCTCTCATTACTCTGGTTCCCTAAATAAGTTACAGTAAAACTTAAATGAGCATGTTATGGATTGCTGTCAGTGGTTTGCCATCGTTAAATTTTTGTTTATGATTGTGTATCTATATTTATCTGTCAGACCTAAAGTATTTTCCCAGCTGTCCTCTGACAGAAGTTTCACCCAACCGTCTCATCCAGCAGCACTTCAAAAAAAGTACATGGAAGGTTTTAGTTTCACTTTAAAATTTCCAGTTTGGGGTTGGAATGTAAGGTGAAAGAAAATCTTGAAGGCAGCCAAGGTACCTTGTGAACACAAACATTATGCTGGAGATAAACCATAGTGTTTCTCTTGGAAAGCAAGTTGCCTGCTAAGTTCTCTTGAGAGTGTTTAAACTCTGCAGAAAGATCTAAAGCTAGAAAAATTATGTCCATGAGAATGGTAAGTGAAGGTGCATTGATGGCATATATTCACTGTAATAAACATGTTGTCAGCTGCTATAAGACTGAATAAGAATCATTATTATTAAAAAAGTATTTTTGAATCTGCCCTGACAGAGAAAGTAACAGTCGAGTGTCATGAAGAAAATGGTAAAAAAATCTGTTTGATTTCCTCATGTTAATATCTAATGGTCCTCAGAAAACTGGGAACATTCCAGAGGTTTAGAAAGTTACCAATTCTTGAAAATTCTGAAAGAATGGAAAGAATAACTAGGAATAACAGACCTGTCGATCTTATCTTTGTTTGATTACAAGTGTAAGTACTGCCCATCAGCTGGGCTTCAAAGAGGGTAGAGAGTGTCTTTGATGGGATTGGGGATCTGAGCAGTAAATCATACAGTATACTGGGATTCTTCCTAGGTGTTTGCTTTAGTGTTTACAAAGTGATTCACAGAAAAGGTCAGACCCATATGTAACTAATAATAACCAAGGATTAAACAGGAAATTCATAGAACCAGATTTAAAAGAACAACTGATATCATCACCAACATAGCTATGAATGTCTGAGGTCACTTTTGGCAACATCACTATTGAATGAACTTCTTGGCAAACATTATTTCCTATCACTATCTTTACAATATAAAATCCTTCTTCTTAAAGCCCGAGAAAAACCTTGACAGGGTATGAGCCTTGCAGAAGAAAAGGCTAAGAAGGCTAATGGTTCCTTCTGATCCTAACTGGCATGGAATTTAGAAACAGCTATTTTCTCTGAATAAGGTCTCTGCATCTGACATTTGGAAAAATTTTTTTTCTTTTTTTGGCCAAAAAACATTAGACATCTGCCACTGCATCCCTGGTATTAGAAAGGTCATTATACCATAGGCAGCAGGAAATGCTGAACTTCAGAAATCTTTGGCACTCACTAATAGGAATCTGAAAAAATATCTAAGAACTTGCCAAACATGGTCTTTTCAGAATAACAGGCTGGAAAAATGAGAAAACCATAGCTTCAAAAGGGGATCATGTGAAATAGGCCGGTTGGTTTATTGGTCTTGTAGTGAAAAACTTTCTTACTTCCATAAACAACAACCATAACTTTTTCAAGGGGCTGACTGCACTGGTTGTGTTCAGTCAACTGTTGGTCATTACTAATGGCAGGAGCGATTATTACACATTTTTTTTCACCCATGAGTCAAGCTAAATCCAGTGCCACTTTTAACCTCAGGAAAGAAATTGAAACAACCTGACACTCTCTAAGTCATACTATATACAAACTCTTGGAAGGGTCTTGATGACATTTAATTTCCCCTGTCTCCTGTCCTTGGACACACCATCCAATTTAAAATCTACCCCTGTTGCAAAAGAAGCATTCAAGATCACGATTTTAAAAAAATATATAAAATAGACGTATGTCATGCATTTTGTATCTCCATATAAATATTTGCATCTATGTATTTACAAAACAAAAAATCTGAGAGAACTCTAATAGAAAGACTACAGCAATTTTGTTCCACTGCAGCCATTCAATTTCCTGAAATCAAAGCATCATCATAAAGTTGAATTATGCCTTTTGAGCAGGATGAGAAGTAAAGAAAATACCAAGTATTTGATAATATATGTGATTAAATTTATGTCCGGATTCTCAGTTGTGAAATATTTCCAGGAGATATCTTTATGTGTCTAAAAATGGCTGTTGAAGTGTTATTTTTACATTTCTGTAAAAATTGCCTAAAGGTGCTGCTCAAATTCCAAGTTTGACCATGTCATGGTCTAACCCCAGACATCAACCAAGGCCTAGGCAGCCTCTCGCTCAATCCCCCACCTGCAGGATCCTGGATGGACAATCAGAAGGGTAAAGACAAGAAAACACATCAGTTGAGATGAAGACAGTTTCGCAGGGAAGACAAAAGCCACACACACAACCAAAGCAGAACAAGGCATTAATTCAGTGCTTCCCATGGGCAGGCAGGTGTTCAGCAGGGCCCCATGATGCGTGATGGTGACTTGGGCAGACAAACACCATCACTCCAAATGTTCCCCCATTCTCCTTCTTGCCCCTGCTTTATACACTGATATATAATGACATCACATGGTCTGGAATATCCCTTTGGTCAGTTGAGGTCACCTGTCCTGGTTGTCTCCTCCCACCCTCCCAGGCACCCCCAACTTCCTGACCAGCATGGCCGGTCCGAAAAGCAGAAAAGGCCTTGGCTCTGTGTAAGGCCTGCTCAGCCACAACAAAACATCTCTGTATTATCAACCCTGTGTGCAGGACAAATCCAAAACACAGCCCCAATCCGGCCCCTGGGAAGAACATCAACTCTACCCCAGCCAAAACCAGAGCAAGCCCACTATTAACTTGTTCATTTACTCAATAAGACACTCACATACTTGGAGGACATGATGTACATTAGATATACAGTAGTTCTCTAGCTGCATCCTTGACAAAACTTCCTTTCTGGTGAAGTACTCTCTTTTTCCCTTTTTTGTTCCCTTCCTTAAAGATTTGGATGCCCATTGCTTATATTACCCTGTTTAGGAATGGCATTCTTCACTTCAGTACTCCTGCTAAAACCTGATGCACTTCCCCTTCCTCCCCCAACTGGAGGCACAACAGGAAAAGATCCCAAGTTGAGATAAGAACAATTTACTGGAAACATCAATGAGATAAAAGAAGGAACAGTAACAGCAACAATATTAATAATAATAAAAGTGTACAAAAGAGAACATGATTCACATGAAAATAATAATAAAAGAATGCTCCCCATGAAGTCCGTGCAGAGCCCACAAGTTGACCGGAGCCACGTGGCTCACACTGCTCCCTCCACCTCGGGACCGGCACCACACTACCCCACCCCAGGTCAGCCTGGCTGCTCTGTCAGCCACACTTCCTCAGCTGGAAGAAACCCATTCTCCCCAAAAGAAAGTCCCTTTCCCCTGCCAAGAGCAATGATGTGAGGTCCTATAAAAACCTCCAGGTAGTGACCATGCCCCTTTCTGGCTACTGCAAAAGTTAACCCTGTCCTGGACAGAACCAGGACATCCATCTATTCCTATCTAAGCTTTTTGGGGTACACAAAGCTTTTATTAATTCCGTTTCTTTATTGTTACCAATTTCAGAACATACTGTATTTTCTGGCTATCATAACTCATTTATGTGCCAGAGAAATTAAAAATACATTCTGCCAAGACATATTCTTCTTTACTTATACAGAAATTGATACATTTAGTATTACACAGTTTTTAACTGATACTTTAATTAAATAAGCACTGTTCCTATTTTATTATTTGAGACTGACAAGAATTGTCTTATCTACCCCTTGCAGAGATGGGTCATTAAATTTGTTGCCATATTATTATTTCTATATGCTTGCATTTATTTATTAATGGTAGATCTAAATAAGCCCAGTAGGATAGGGATTGGGGAAAGAGGAATGAGGAGTAGGCAAAATGGCACCTTGTTTCTTAAAATTTTCTATGTATTCTTATTTTTTTTCCCTTAAATATTGCTTTCAAAATTTTTTTTTTCAGTAGTACAATGAAATTAAGTGTTTTCACTTCATGAAGTAGACATAGAGATTGAATATTTGATTCAAATAAAAACCAGAATATTGTATTAATGATTTAGTAATTAATGTGATTTTGAGCAGACATGAATGGAGAATGAGTTGCAGTGGTTCTGCTGAAAACCTGCCCTGTAAAGCAGATTAACATTAAGCATTAAGGCAGCATTTCTTTACTCCTTTTTATTTTAAGTGATAGTCCAAAAAGCTAATAGGTTACCCATATATCAACACTCTTTTCTGAATTCTTCCTCTCTCATTTTCTGCAGCCTGTTAGATGTTCTTTCCCAATCACATGCATAGGTGCCTTGCTAGTGAGAAACACTCAGCTGATGGGAGAAAGCACTCCACGACAGATGCCATTTCTTCATGGCCTCTTTCTGCACCAAATAATGGTTGCTCTGTAATTGCTCTGCAGTTTTACAGAGGGCCTTGCTGGGAGCTGAGGAGCACAGTAAAAAATTATCCCTCTGCATTCATCCCGTTTTCAGCCTTTTCTATAATTCAGCTCCTGGATGCTGTTAGAGCCTAGGTATGGAGTTAGATGTCTCCCTTGGCCCACCCAGGACGACAGCTTTGCTTTTGTGGCCTTAGTGCTTTGGTGCAGAATAGGAGCTTGAGCAAACGCAAGTTGCAGACAGCCCAGTATAAAAAATCCTCTCTTTTGCTCAAAATGAGAGCATAAACCCAAAAGACAAGTTAGCCCTGACTGCAGAATCTCTTCACGAGGCAAATTCCCAAAAACAAGTATGAAAATTAATCAAGGTTCTGAAGGCACCTAATATCACTGCAGTCATTGAGAATGATTTTTATTGTCCCTAATGAGCATTTTATAGATACTCATATTTGAGCAGTGCCTGAATTTTTCAAAATAAGAACCAGAGTTTTCCCTGGAGAAGAATCATATTGCTGAATGCAATCTGTCAGCACGTCGGGGCTGCTCAGACTCCTACACTGTAGTAACAGATGATCAAGTCCTCTTCCATGTTTCATGAACTGAAGGTGTAAATCAGTTTAGCCATTAAATAAGTCAACATTCCTCTTATCTATCAGTTACTTTGATTTTATAGATAAAGGTATAACTTCTATTGCAAGTAATTAAAAAGGAATAATTTATTTCACAATGTAGTTTCTATCACAGCCTGCTTCAAGCCTAAAATGAGGGCAACCACGAACAGTAATTTTTGCTTTTCTAATCTATTCTCTCAAGAGAGGAATGTGATTTCACTTTGATTTTTCATTTCCATAACAAGTACTGTGAAGTTTTTCATACAGTTAAATATAGCTAGTCCTGAAAAAAGTCTAGGAACCTGACCCTCTCCTTCTACTGACATGGAAATAGTAAATTGCAGATAGCCTTCTCCTTTGGCTTCTTTAATGATGAAGAATAAAAAGAAGTTCCCTTGGAGTTCCTTCAAAATAATATTATTTTATTTAAAAGGATGCTTCCATTGAATGAGAAAGATTAAAAATACAATTGAATTTACTTCATTCTAGCTACACTAATACTAATATCCTAATCTTCATCTTTTTCTCACTTTAAATGTATTTCCCTTTCTATAAACCATTTATTAGTGGATCATTATTCTTACATTCCAACAAGATTTTAAATTATATAAATACAGCATGCTATTTATCCATAACATTTCCGTGAATTTCTTTCGCTAGTCAATCATCAACCAGGAGTTTAAGGCAGAGCTTTGTCTTCACTGGTACATCATCGCTGAATGTTCCCAGGTGATTCTAGGCAAGAATCATACAAACATGTATTTTAAGACCCTCAAGTGTGAGCATATGTTTCATTTCTGCCCTGCAATAATTCTTGCTGCCTTTAAAAAAGTTTAACAGGTAGATAATACTATATACCTGTATGGTGAAACAGCATTCTATTTCTGTAAGGCAGTACTATTTAAAGCACCTGGTTTTCTACCTTTGTTTATTGAATCTTCTACTTTAGATTCGGGGCAGACACTGCAGACCAGGATGCAGCTCCTGCTGCTCTTTGCTGTGGAATTAAGCTACTGAGCTTTGTGCTGCTCTCTAGATGGCCTAATCATCAATTTACCCATTCGATTGTAAATCAGCATTTGTCCCTCTTTAAAAATGTCCAGACAAGCACACTGACACCTGATTTACCATGTTATGAGTTGAACTGAGGAAGTGTGTGGGGAAGCTTGCTCATCCCATAAGCGTTACGCCAGTTGTCAGGACACTGGAAGGATGTGTGAGCACCCGCTGAGTCCAGCCAGCTTGGAGGGAGGATCAGCAGCTTCCAGCAGTGTACAGTGCTGCGTGTGGGCAGCTTCCACACAATCAATTAGATACCCAGGGAGAGGAAGAGTTCAGTTCTTAAACTAGCAGCTTTTCCTTCCTTACATGTTTAATCTCTGCCACGCAAACTCAATTCCTTAAGTATAGCGTGTGACAGGGGGTTTATCCATATACTTCACACAAGAAAGGCTTATAACTCCAGTTCTTAGCCAAAAGAATAAAAAATAAAAGGACACCCAGAAGACCCCTGGTACATGACGGTATCCTTTTGAGCAGAACCAGCCTTTTGCATTTTTAAAGCTTCAAGGTGAAAACGCAACTATCTCCCCTTGAAAGTGTGGAAAAGCAGGATACAACATCCTCAGATCTCATGGTGTGGATTCCTCTTGATAAATGTTCACCTGGAAGGATATTCCTGGATTTGGAAAGTCTTTATTGTGTGGAGAGCTAGTCTTTCTAAATGTTAGGTTACTTTCATCTTGTGAGGGAACTGTATCAGAAAAAAAGAAGTATTAAAGCTTGTATCAATTGATTAATACATGCTTTTCCTCCTGACATAAAATTTGGAATAAAACATTACTGAGGAATAGTCCCTCTTAATGCAAACAAGTCTGCCATCATTATCTTGTGCCTTCAGCTCTCTCTCAGAAGAATCTGAAGATTCTTGTTCCTTGTAGAATGGATATTTCAAAAGAGAAACACCAGTGTCACCCACCTGAAAATTATACACAATTTTTCACTTGGCTGGGCCTGCACCTTTTGCTGCTCACTAATTGATACTTAGGAAAATACTATTCTGCTTTCTGCCTGCCTTTCATGAACAGGCAGTTGGAGTTTAAAATAAATCCTGTTAAGTTCCAGGAGTGGATGATTGCTTTCTCATTCTTCATTCTACATATGCTGGTGGTCAGTCAATTTATTCCGTCCTTTATCCTTTCTGTTTTAGGTGTCTTTCCACTTATTTTCCTCCCACTTCCTAGTGTGAATTTCCACTTGCTGGCTGGAGTTCAGAAACAATGAACCCGAGTAAAGACCTCCAGAAAAAGATTTTTGCCTAAGTGCATGATTGCAGATGCTGGAATCATGCCCAGACAAAACCCTGCCCATGTTGCTCTGTCCCTCCCCGTTGGAAGGGGGTGATTAGACACGTTGGTGACAGCATTCACTCTGCCCCTGATGCTCCAAGACACTGCCCTGGAGGGATTCAGCCACTCCTGAGAAAAGACAAGGTTCAGGAGTGGGGCCAGGGAGCAGCAGCTTGTCCTTTCCTGTTTCAAATGGTAATTCCAAGGCAAAACAGCAATGACAAAGGTTCCCCCCATGCTGTGGTTTCCTGTTTCAGTTAAAATTTCCAGTCAGGTGTCAGTCAAGGCAGGGTCTGTGGGGAATGGATAAAGATGATCTAGACTGTCTGTATGGGTGCTGATGCACAGAAATGTGTCTAGAGACAAACATGATTTATTGGCCTGAGTTAATATGATGCACTATTCATATAATGCCGTAAACATGCACAAATCTTCTATTGTCCTTAGGGATGAGACACATAGATAGGGATGAGAACCTCTTAGATCTGTGGTTTAATTGTTACAAGTTGCTCTGATAGTAGCTATGTTGGTTTCTCCCAAGATTACATTTGATACAACTAGTGGAATGACCTCTTTCAGATGATAAAACTGATATTCAAATGTTTTCAGAAATGTGGGTGATAGAGCTCCTTGAGGGATGTGGTGGATGTCGATCTCTGGAATTTGGGAGAGAGGAAATGAGAGGGTAAAAAAGAAGTACAGCCTAGTATAAACTACGTACTGAATGGAGTGCAGATCCTTGAGGAAGGGAAAATTCAGAACAAAGCAGAATGCAATTGAATAATGCACCATATTTCATCCTGATTCCTTGGACTAAAAGTAAACAGACTTGAAATCTCTTTTAACCTGCAAAGATTTACTTCTATATAAGTGACTAAGAAAAAATAAACCTGATTAAAAACACTTTAAATGTACTATGATGGTAGATGGAAATTAAAACTTCCTCTGCTAAGGGCAGCAGCCGTTTACAAATGCAGAACTGGAAAACCATGCATCACAAACCCCATTGCTAAAGTAGCTGGGGGCCTGCTTTGGGGAAAAGTGATCACATTGTTCCATATTTCTTCTTTCCAAGCACCTAATTCATGATGCTATCCAAACAAAGTAGCCTGTACAGTGAAGAAAGTACAATAAATGTAGTAATGAGTGTTCACTGTCCCAGGAAGGCAAGAATAAGCCTTCTTCTCCACCCTATCTCAGTTGATATTTGCATACACAAGCTTGAGTGTCTGAGCTATCAGCAGTAAAACAAAATAAAAGCAAGCACTGTCTTTGAGAATGTGAGGAATCAAAATATATAGAGTACCCAAGATGAATTTCAACAACAGGGTTAGGTTTGCAGATGTTCTTGTTTGAGGTGGATTATTTTAGCTCAGAAAAATAGGCTTGTGCTTAGTGCTGTCTTTCTTTCACATTAAAAAGTCCACTGTTTGAGGGGCAGGAGGAAAGAAGAGACTTTAGAAGCTATTTACATGGTGAAAAAATAGAACAGACATGACATAAGAAGGAACGTGCACCACACTGAGCTCTCAAAATGTATTCTTTGAAATTGCGGCTCTGTGTGGTTATATCATCTTGGCAGCTGAAGTAATACTCTGTGCAATTATCCGTATTAGGGAAACTGTGAAAAATAGAGATGGCTCTGTTTATAGCTTCATTTTAATACACTGAGTTGTGGACAGCCACAGCTCAATTGGCCGCTGGGTATCAAGGGTCACTTCAGACATTTGGATCATGTGAGATTCCTAAAAGCTTTATCAGCTTTCAGCTAGTGGGAGTTGCTGTGCTGAAATCCAAACATGATTTTCAGTTCTCTGGCCAACCTTTTATGGGAATAAGACTGCTTATAAAAAAACTTCTGTGCAGTTTTTTATCATGTTATGATCCCACAGACCAGAGAGTGGATATGAGGGGAATGACCTGTTGTTACTATTAGTAACAGTAAAATGTTTTTCAAGGGAAATCATTTCATTTGAATACTGCATTTAAAATTGAAATATATATTAAACTCTCCTGCCTTGAAATATATTGTATCTATTTCATGCCCCCTAGTTCTGTCAAGTAAAAGGAAAAAAAGTGGAATGAAACTCAGTCCTCTGTTGTGTATCTATACTGATGTGACATATACAGATTTACACATGTTTATGGTTTTTGATTACTAGGTTGGATGCATCAGGCAATTGTGGTGTAAGAAGCAGGAGGTAGAAGAATGAGGATAAGCAGTATTTACTGATGTGTTTCACTCACTGAAACAAAAAGTAACATAGAGCGTCTCTCACATAAGACTGCCTAAAGCAAGCTAGGAAGGTAATGTGTCTGTAATGTGAGCTGAAGACAAATTTGTGAGGAAATTTTTCAATCATCCTCATGAGTATGTCTGCCTTTTAGGTAGTTCACTGACCTTCTTTCTGAAGAGTATCTTTGAAAGCCAGTAAGCCACATCCATCTCTGTCACAGGTTATAGTGTAAGATGGGCTCCAAAAAATATTCTTCTACCATTTTCATGAGCTGCTGAGACCAGGTGGGGTGGTGCTCCCTGCCTCCTCCCTCTGGACTATCTTCTGTTAATGGGCCCATCAAGGCCTTCCTGCATGACTCACAGATAACTGGCTCCTGATTATCTCCTGTTAATGGCCCATCAAGGCCTTGCCCTATGATTCNACCCTTAATTTCAAAATTATAATAATTCGAAGGGAGTGGAGTTGCATTTTTTCCATTCCAAGGGAGGCTGCTGCCCTCCTTAAGCAGACACCTGTCTTTCAAACCAAGACAATCTCTGAAGCCTTGAGTTTAGGGCTTAAATAACAATTATGACTGTTTATGTATGTTTTATTGGCACATATCACCTACACAGAGAAACACAATGATCAGTCTTCTAGCCATGGCAAGTTAAAAAGAGAACATACTCCTCAAACACTCCCTCTTGCATGATGTCATTCCTAAGTGCTCTTCCAGTTTAGTGGTGTGAGGGGGGTGTGTGTTTACTCTGTTCAAAGTTACTTCCTGTTGATGAGGGTCTTTAACCCTGAGGATATAGTGAGAAATAATCATCCACTGTAAGATTTGTAGAATTGCAGATCACTCACTCTCACAGCGTGGAACTGATGCAATTCCCAGAACAACCATCTGTGAACTGGGAGAGGATCATTTCATTTTGATAGTGTCAGTCAGTCAGAGGACAGGAAATCTTTTGGCTGTTTTGAAAAATCCTCCCAAAATCTGTCTCCAGACAAGAGCACATAGCAAACATAAAGCAAAACTCAGGAATATACACACACACATGCCTTAGAAGAAGACTTAAGCTTGGATTTAACACAGAGTTATTTAAAATTCCATGATTCTTAAGGTAGACTGAAAACCTACTACAAACATGCTGGATGAAGAAGATATAAACTCATCCTCAAACCAATGCACCAGTCAGTTCCAAATGAGTTCACTGATGTTTGAGCTAAACACAGATATTTCCTCAAACGGAATTTACCTTGATGGTGTTTCCCTGTGTCTACATTGTTTAGGAACCTTTCACAGCCAAAATGTCTGACAGGAATCTGTTTCACTATCTCAAGTCACAAGCCCAGCTTGGGCCAGAGATTCTAAAGATAAAACTTGCCTTAGTTCCAGTTGTCTCCAAACCTTATGACAAATAATAAATAATATTAACTTGATAGTTTAAAAACCTTATAGCCAGCTTCTTTTACCTAAAGTAAGTGCAAGGGACCCATTATTCTCTGAGGTGGTGGGCAAAATTTGCATGGCTGCAAATTCTCCCTCCGAGAGAGAATCTCTTGCTGTAAAAGGAGTAGAAGCTTTTTTTGTCCCCCCAGTTGCTCCATGTTCCATAAAGTTTCAACAAAAGCAAGCGCTGACATTCTCTGTCACAGCCGCCTTCTCAGTAATTTGGAAGAAGTGTTTTCTATTTCTCCAGAGAAAACGCTTCAGTCTCAAAAGCTGTTTATTTTGCCTTTTGTTTCCTTCAGAAGGAAATAAAAATCTATGGCATAAAATGAGTTGCAAATGTAATTGCAATAAATACATCAAAATAAATAAATAGCAGATATTTTCCATTTATGCTTTAAAGGAAACAATTTTACCAGGGCTCCATGACCTAGTAAAAAGCATATAAAAAAACCAAAGCCTGCAGCAGTCTATTAAAAAAAAAAAANNNNAAAAAGGCATATGGTAGCATCTAAAAAAAAAAAAAAAAACCAGTTTACTCAGCTTAGTCTAAACCCACAAAAAACCCTGTTGCCTGTTTTATTGCTCCTAGAGCATTTTAATACCCCTAATTACAGTGAAGCCCATAGGAGCCTATTTCCTTTGTACTTCCGTTAAGGAAAGGCAGGGGACTGGGGGCACAATTTTAGAAGCACATGGTTAGGCAGTACTGTTGGCAGATATCAGAAGGACAGAATAGTTTCTGAGAGGCCATAAACCCATTAAAATGACAGTGAGATTTTCCATCAGCAAGCTGTAAGATTATGAAGGCTGTACTGATGGGCGACAGTCCAGACACTCTGGGATACCATTCTATTGGGAGGGAAAATGTAAATTAAAAACCTGCCACATGCAAAAAGACAACCTAAAGTGATCATTCAGGAGAGAAGTTTTAGAGTAGTCCTCACAAAGGTGACACTGAAAAGTTTCAGTGTGTAAAAGCTTTCCTCTCACTGCTTGAAATGGTGGTGGTTTCCATAGCATGATTATTTCTGTAATCGCTTTGTGTACCTAGTACTAATTTACCCTCATAGCATATTGACCTTGTACCACTTTAAACTTTGCACAGCTATTAACAGATTATGCCACCACTTTGTAAATCGGTTTTCTGCTAGATTTTTCCCTTCCAAGAAGGCTTTTGTTTTTCAATATTTGCCCCTCAAGGTATTTCTCTTTATTCATCCCCCTGTTCAAATATACTAAGGGCCTGTCAGGCTGGCTTTTGTTTTTACTGCCTAAAAACAGGTATTAGAAGGATAGCAAATCCAACCCAACAGCAACATTCATGACCAATTTTCATTCAAAGCAGAATGTATTTTCCAATTGCTGAACATCAGTTTGAAGGCTGCAGAAGTATGTTAAAATCTGAACACTCTAGAGACAAATGTCAGTAGCAGAACTTGTCTCCTTAGCAAAAGTAAACCTGCACTTTTAAAATCTTCTTCAAAGTTTTGACTTTTCACTTCTTATTTTTTCATGTTGCTTTTTCCCTCCTTGGAAAAAAAAAATTCCCAGAAATTAAATGCAAGCCCTTCTTGCCTGAATTCCTTACTGCTCATCCTAGTTCCCACTGCCACCCTAACACAACCATCTGTAGGTCCTAGCAAAGGTGAAGAAAGCCTTTTTTGAGACCAATTGTAAGATTTTAGCCTGGCTCAGTTCACTTTTTCCCCCCCTGGTTTTTGATAGATCCATAATCAGAAATTATGAGCTGAAGAGGAAACATGGGAGTTCAGAAGCATGGCTGGTGAAGAAAGACTGTTTCCTGTGCCTATTGTCCTACTAAAATTAATGTTAATTAAAACACATTTTCAACTAAATCAATACATTGCAAAACTGATATAAGATATGTGTTTGAATGGCATGACATTTTAGATTGAATATTTCAGAGAATAAAAATCAGAAGAGCATTAAAATAACCTCAGCATAAGTTGATTTATGGTCAGCATATACTTTTTTGTTGAGTTCACACTGATCAACTTGATTGTTTGCTATTTACTACCCTGCTAGCTCAAAAGGAAGTAAAAGTCAAAGGTTATAAAACTATGGCCTCAAGATACATTTTTAAGACACAATATTTTCCTGGTATCTCAAAAGAATGAAGAAATACTGAGGTGTTTGTGAAAGAACTGTTTCATGCTGCGATAGTAGAATGTTAGAAACAGGATACAGTGTGGATTATTTAACAGTTGCCAAATAAGATGATTAAAAATATATTCAGCTGAAGACAGTTCTAGTTCAAGTTTCTAAATGTGTTTTTCCTTGCTTTTAGCTGCTCACATATGACATGTCTTTGGGCCATCAAGAGGGGATTTCAGTGAAAATGCGAGTTCATCTTAAATGGTGTGAAATATGAGATGGAGATATCTTGTATCAGTGGGTAATGCTCACTGTAAAAATATGAGCTATAAAATTTAATCTTGAATTACTTTATACTGCTAATGTTTTAGACAATTTATTACAGCTACACAGTTCTGGCACGGAGCACCTTGTTACTCAGATCCATTAACTCCTCACTGCCCGTGTTGTACACCCAGCAGTGACCGGGATCAGCCAGCCCTACACAGGACGTGGGGCTAAAAACACTGCAGAGAACTCTTTGCTCTCATCAAAGGCAGCACTTCTACTAAGTCTTACTTAATCGAATTGGAGAAAAAACTCTGTGGTTCATGTCACTGATTATTCACTCTCTGTATATAATTATATAATTAATCTGTATATAATCTATAATTGGAAAAGACAGGGACTGGTACAAGAAATCTCAAACAACAAAGGACCTCACCAGAGAACAGGTGATGACAGGTTGTCCTGAACCAGCAGTTGTACTGGAAGGACATCAATAGTTGAGTTCTCCAAATTTTCTTTGAGGATCAATCTTAGATAATAATTTTACAGCTACCCTTGGCATAAAAAAAATGTTGGATACTAATTAAATTTCTTCATAATCCAATGTTGAACTGAATCAATAACAGCAAGACACATATATATATCATGGGGGGGAAAAGAGACGGCACTGAGGATGTGCTACAGGTATAAAATGAAATTACACATTACAGGCTACTATCAATAATTATTTTCTATTCTCTTTTCCAGTGCCAAAGAAAAATGTAACACAGGGACACAGGGCAAAATTCAGCCACCCTGTAGAACAATAATTTTTAGATACTGTGTAACATGATAAGGCAAAAGACAAATATAATCCAAGTATCTATCACACAAGGTATTTCCAGCAGAAATTGACAAATGCCAGTGCAGCTATTTAAGTCACTGGTGAAACCTCAAGTTTTTAAAATTTTACTCTATTTGACAATTACCAGGAAAAAAAAAAGGTTGTATTTAATATATAGGGAAGGACTACTGGTGTGATCAAAGGAATACATCGAAAGTGCTTCTAAAAACAAGTACCTTTCTGGCCTTGGCTTTTCAATCTAGCAAAATGCCAGAGGGGAGAAAATTGACCTACAAATGTCCCAAGAGAAAAACAAGAGAAAGTAGAGGCATTTATTTGTATTAAAGGAAAATAACAGGGTTTAAACAGGTAAGCACAAATGGACTGTGATCAATTTTAATATGGAAGATATTTTTCAGTATTGAGGAATGGGAACAACGATAGTTCAGTGGCTGCACCTCCCTAACTCCCAGTTCTGTATGTGATAAATGGGGAGGATCTGACAAGGCTTTGTACCTTTCCATAGAATGAGAATTTGGAATTACTCGAGGAGATTTTTTCTTGGGGTTTTTTGTTTTTGTTTTTCTTTTTAATAATAGGACATGGTAAAAGTCTTAAAAACTTCAATGCCACAAAAGAGTTAATTAAACCTCCACACCAAGGCTGTTATTCACAGCGGTAAATGTTGTAATGAGGTAATGCTAGCAATGATACTGTCCAGTATCAATAAATCTTCTCAATCATGTGGTGGTGACCAATCACAGAGAAGACTGAGGATGTACCCTGGTACTTTTTTCTAATACCTCAAAAACTTTATTTTACTAATAAGTTATTTCAGCTGAAGCATGTTCTGATGTCACTGCTTGCAATTAGCTCCTGCTTCTATGAAACAAACCCCCTCATTTTGTGATAACACATTTCATATCTCTTAGCTCTTCTGTTCTTACTCCCATCTCTACCCTCCTCATACTATGTATGAGCAGTAAAAATACTTTGAAGAGTTTGCTCCTTATTATCATTCAATTCATTCCAAATATAGTTCCCACCCAGCCAGAAAGGCTGCATTTTGCACCACTCTCAGTAAGCGACGATGGAATAATAAACGGAGCCCATCCATTTGCACTGGTTTCAGTTCACGATTTTAGAGTGAGGTAGATCAGAATGTCAGAAATACAGATAAGCATTCTGCTCCTTGGTTTGGATTTACAAGCTCCGAAGAAGTGGTTTTGATTCACAGATCAGCTCTTCACTAAAAAACTTGCTACAGCTCAAATGAATAGAAAAGTAGCAATCATTATTTAGGAGAGAGAACAGATAAATAAAAATAGGGAAGGAATTACACCAGAAAATATATTTTAGTATCTTAGAACATTTAGCAGATTATTACAGTCTTTCCAAGGAGACCTTAGTTTTTCATCTTTATGTCCCTCTAAAGAGTTCAGATTGTCTGCAACTTTCCAGTGGCCCTACCTATTGTCTAATAATGACCAGGCCACTGAAATGTTAAAAAACCCAGTCTGAATCTTTCAACAGCCTTTGTAACTCATCCCGATGAGCCAGAGCATCCTTGATCCTGTGCCTATTATTCTGCCCTTTCATTACAGTATTACTAGTCATTGAAGCTTTTTTTAATGAACTAAAGAATTCAGTCTGCAGGAGCACTGCACTGTGGTTCATAATTGAGATGCTCTCCCATACTTTACATTTTGATCATGCTCAGCTACACAAGGGCAATAGTCAAGTTAGCTTAATAATAGCCAGAAGAAATGCCTCTAATCCAATTGGTCACAAGGCACATATCACCAAAAACAATTTCTTTATAATTAAAAGGTGCTCGCAGGCACAGTGAAAGCTTGGAAGTTGCCCAGGGATTTTGGGGGAAGTGTGTGGATTTTTTTCCCATAGACAGCAACCACACTGAAGCAATTTCTGAAACACACTGATAAGCTTTGCCTTTGAAATTACATTAAAGAGCTCAATAGTTGCTACCTGTGAGAACAGTTCATGCTTCTAAACCGACTTGTGTCCTGTAGAGATTAAGGACACAAGGCCTCCAGGAGATTAGCACATCACTTGGTTTAAGTGACATCCAATCCATTTTATTGACATGGCCTCTATCCTGCAAAACAAGCACTTTTTAAGTGAAACATCATGAAAATTTGTGTGGCTTTATGGGTCAGTGTATAATGGCTTTTCATAGGCAATTATTGGCCACTATTGGCAGGTCTGTAAACGAACCAGCAGCACTGGCTATAGATGCCTTGTCAGTACATGCCACCGCATACTAATGCAGCGGAGCATGCCCAGAGGAAACCTGCATTGTCTTTTGATTTTACTGGAGCCTCGTGACGGACTAAGGACTTTAAAGCCCTTTCATTGCATCAAGCAGATTATTACACTGAATTGTTACAGTGTTGATTTCAGAGCGGTGTTGAATCACAAGGCCACTCTGGTCTTCAATCACATTTTGCAATTATTTCTTTTCAGCAATGCAAACTTGAGCCTTTACTGCAAGAAAGAAAATTAGCATGTAGGTGAAGAGCTCTTTCACCTTCTTTTTTTAATGTCATTCTAGTCACGGGGTGCAGTTTGGATGCGCCACTTGCTGCTGAGTAGCTGCATAGTGAGACTGAGAATAATTATTGAATTGAAACTGTGCACCAGCTTGGGTGATCTGACGTTTCATAAGCCTGCCTGCCAGCTACCTGGATTCCATTATTCTGGAGAAATAAGCTTTTTACTAACACTTAGGAAAATAAATTTTCCATTCTTTTCTCTTCCTTTTGATCTATAGCAAAAAGAGACTGCAGGTACTGGGGTTGATACAATGCATGAAACTACGCTGTGCTGATGAGAAGAGTAAGCAGCACTGAAGCACACACATATACACAGACAGACATTTTATCATCAGGGAGTTCTACAGCAAAGCCGTGAACTACAGCTAAATAAAATGCAGTGAGATATGTTAATCCAAAATGAAAGCAAGAAAAGAATGCAGTACAATTTTATGCTAAATCATTTTAACAGAGGTATGGAATTGTTAAATATGACAACTGAATGCAGGTGGCCCTCTTCAAAATGTCTGTCTTAAATCAGGTCCTTATTTTCTTGTTTTTCTGCAAAATGGAACTCTTTGCTTTGTCTTTCTAACTCATAACCAAGTATCAAAATTAGAGGATGTCCAAGTGGATTCCTCCTGGTTCTGGAAATAACCTGACAGCCATAAGAGCCAGAAGGAACTTTCAAACCACTACATGCACTGCATCAATGCCATAGCCTAGGCTGGCAGCATCTGCCTGAGAGCAAGTCTTCAGGAAGAGTGGGTAGCGAATTCACATCTGCACAAAATAAGAATTAATCCACCTACACCCTTAGAAGCAAAAGTCCTTTTTTAAGATATTGAAATAGCTGCAAATCCAGGAAAATTTGTAAAATCTATGCATAACAATTTGAAAAGTACTTCCAAGAGTTTTTCTGAACAAAAAGGGCAACTTGCAATTCATCCTTGATAGCTGGAAAAAGGAGGAAGCAGAACAGGAGCATGATGAAACTAACCATTCTAAGTCAATCCAAAATTCTAAAAGTGACCACAGAATACAGAATATCCTGCCTCTTTGTATTAATATTCTTTTTTTTTTTCTTTCCTCCTAAGAAAGAACTATCCAACTCTTTTTTTGTTTTAAAATTAGAAGGAAATGAACTAGTTCAAAGAGTGACAAGCTTGCATAATGAGCTCTGTTAAGTAAATACCTTATTTAATCAGGGATTTTAATATCCAGGTCATGGAATTCCTTCTGGTTTTGGAGTGACTGTGCCAGGCTTCCTGAAGACTGAGTAATGACAACCTCAGCTTTCGTAAAGGGTGTGAAAGGTACGATTAGCATTGCATATAAGGGTTAGGCAGTGCCTGTTGCACCTCCTACCTGCTTGGTATTCTGGTTCTGCAGATCAAGGCAAAATTTCTTGCCATGGTTGGGCCAACTGGCTGACCCTACATTTGCAGTGGTTGCATTCATGTTTCTTCATTGCTTCTGTTCTTGTTTGAAAGAATAGAATGTAAATCTTCAGGGACTGAACAATGAAAATCTTGCTTTATAGAGAGGTTAGAGATAAAAATTTAAGTAAATATGAACTGACAGGAAAATATGTTCTTTTTCTTATCTCATTCCTTTCCTATTTAATTTCCTTACCACGGTGTGTGCTTTGTGGTATTTATAAGTCTTTGTCATAGTTATTGAATAACAGAATCCGTGTCTTTCCTGGTCGGCTAGCATGAACATTTTTATCTTTACAACCATTGTTACAGCATTTGTCCCATACAAAAATTTCTATTGCCTGAGCACTAGTGCCTCTGACTTAGAATGAACTCTTGTTTGAATAGCACATCAGAGCATCTTTCTCATGCATAACTCAAAAGATAGCATCAGAGAATCATTTATGGGCTGCAGGTTTAAGAAAAATAATCGTCAGTTTTATCGTAGACTCATAGAATGTCAGGACACAATGTGTTTAAGGCAGTGATGCTTTCAAGCACAGAGCTGGTGGAAGCCTGCGTGCACATTCAAAGGAAAACCTCCCTGGTGATGTTTGGCATTTTCCAAAGGAGAGAAGGGGAAAGGAAAGGGAAAAGGAAAAGAGAGAATGTAGAAAGGTAAGAAGAATGAGAAGGAGGGAGAATCAAAAACTCCAGTGGGAATTTCCCAAGGCCAGTATTGGAAAAATTCTCAATGAAGCATTTCAAAATAATGAGGCAGATGTCTATCTGGGTTTGTTTCTTCCAGAGCTAGTATTTCCCAAGATCAGACCCTTGTCTTCTACAGGTGACTTAATCTTGTGCACATCTACAAGTTTATTACAGCAGTTTTTCTGAGGGGCACCTGAACAATTTTATTCCCTTTTATACCACTTCAGAAAAACACCCCAAAACATCGGAATGACTTATCTGCTGAATGTGGCAAACGCACGTAACAAACTTGAGTATCACTGCTTGAGGTCACCAGGTCATCAGGCTTCTGTGATGGCAAATGAACTGAGAGTCTTCCTTTCTGGCACAGCTACACACAAACACTCACAAACCTGTGCACACACACACACACACACACACATATATATATATATCTCCAACAGGCAAGTAGATATACTTGTACTTGCTATCTGAATACAGTAAGGCCATGCTCTTCTGCACCTTATTGACTACACTTTTCAAAAATACATGACCTGTAAGTCTATTATTCCTTACATAAATCAAAAAGTCAACAGGGGCCAGCTGTAACTTACAGAAAAGTAAGACATTAAAATGCAACTTTAATTTACACATTCATAATTAATGCTTCTAATGTATCTTCAAAATTGTAAAAAACTGACATAATTTTTTAGATTTGCTGAAGATTTATATACATCATAAGAAAAGGATTATAATAATTTTACCTCTTTCCTTGCTATATCTCATTCTGACATGACTGACAGCTTAGAAGACCATCTCTTATCTTATCACACATCCTGGAGTTCACAGATTATGCAGGTCAGGAGGAAATAGAGATCTAACATACTTTGCAAATCACAGAAATAAACAAGCATGAAATGCAATGAAATAAGAATCACTCATAACTGCAAGAAAACCCAGAAATTTTGTACAGTCAACATGGCACAAATATCTCAAGTTCAACTTTAAAACATGTCTCACAAATTCAATCCAGAACTGCCATATTATCCACTAATGTTATGGAAAAGTACTCAATAAAATGGCGAATATCATATTTTTGAAAAGGTGTGCAATATTTCTCTTCCTAAAAATGTGTTCATCCTGTTGTGAAATTGCAAGGAAAGATATGGGATATTGATTTAAAGCTCTGTCTATTTTCATATGGTATGTACATGAACCTCTGTAGTATTCTCCATGTATTTTCAGGATTTGTTTGCAGGGATTTCTGATGGCCTGGGACAAGCTTAACAATTCCACCTTTCAAGCACTTGTATGGACAAGTGAAATTAAAATATATACACACACAGAAATACATGCATAGATACACAAACACAAATAAATAAATAACAACAAAAATTATAAACCCTAGCTTTTTATTGGCTCAAAAATAAAGAGATTTGGTAGAAGAAATATTACCTTAATCTCTCCATTTATCACATGTATTCCAAATGCACATGCTGCCTCTATAAATAAGAAGCTTAAGAACAAGGAATATTATAAAGCAATAATAAACTTTCAAAGCTGATGCTGGGAATATTTACATGACAATTTAAAATCTGCCTCCATAGTTACTATGTCATAGTGTAATATTCAAAAAGAAGGATTTCAGTAAAATTTTATTGAACCCTCAGTGCTAAGATTGAAGCAATAATGACTAGGCAAGTCTCAGAAAATCTTGTCTTTGCAGAACATTAACAGAGGGACAGAAACCTGTCTGTGTGATGCTACATTCTCTTACACTGTAATTATGAGAAGCTTTGTTCCTGCAGTCCATCTCTCTCTCTTTCAAAGACCAAATGTGCACTTTGCATTGTATGAGAATTACACAGTGGCAGTCATTATTTATGAAACTATTACACAGATGTATTTGGCAACTATCTATTTAATCAATACCATAAATGTAAATGTTGCTCTGAAATAACCTCTTCAGGAAAGAAGGAGAGCTCTTCTACAAGACCACATCAGATAAAAGAAATCATAGCTATACAGTGTTACCTTCACTGTAAATTAATCTTCTTCTAATCTATTGCCAGGTAAACCTCAGAAGAGCTTATGAATTAATTGCAGAGCATTTTGATTCTCTTCCTCCCCAACCTATTCTAAAATAGCAAATCATTCTTCCCTGTGACAACAATGAAACTGTTCTATTAAGGGTACAGTTCCTACATACCAAAATCCTCCTTGATTCGTGCAAGGAATACAGACCAGAGGTGATGGTGTTGAAGAGGGTGATATAATCTTTTTGGGAACTGATATCTCTAAGAGCCAGTTTCACCTTTTTTGAAATTCAGGTCTGTGGAAGTCACTGCACTAAGTCACTATTTCATCCAGAGACATCTTTCCCACATGTCCGGGCTGGGGCTGCTGGAAGGAAGGTAATGAGGTGAAGGAAAGGATGCAGAAAAGCAGAGCAAGGTCAAAAGTTGGCAATGAATATCTAGGAGTTAGGTCTGGTTTCCAAAGTCAGTTCTCACAGCTATGATCCATAAGCATGCTTAATTTAACAACTTATTGATACAAAAACCAGGAATTTATCCTGGGAATAAAAGGGGGCTGATGAATATACATTCCTGGAGTTATGTGGCATACCTTGAAAATTACTCTTCTCATACTGAGCTGTCTTTTGCAACCGCTGTGCTACCGCTTTGAAGTTAATAAAGGCTCTTATCTTTATCAAACTCATCCTTGGGAGCTGCCTGGATATTTCCTTAAAATTCCATTGTAGGAAAGGGGAAAAGAAGGATTAGACAGTAAATAAGGTCAGCAAAGGCATAGCTATTCAAAACTATTGAGATTTTTCCTCTTTATTAATTTGCCATTTTTCAATGGAATGAACAGGGCAGATTGCAAGCAAGACAAATAGGAGGGATGAACACTTTTGCTTGAGATCTCTTTTTCACCAATTATGTACCAATGACTTAGTGATATCTGCAGTCAAATGGCAAACATCCTCATCCAACACAAGGTTACATATCAGATTTCTTGTCAGAAATTAAACCTACACATCCAGTAACCACAATTCCTTAAAAACTGAGCAAGAAGGAAACAAATGAGATAAGGTACTGCCACAGAATTGAAAACACTGCAAATAGCTTTACCATGATAAGCATAATAAACCAAAAGCTAGTAACTGCTCTGTATATTTTATCCTTTTTTAACGTCTTTGTTTAGGACTCAAAATAGTTTAAGTCTCCTTTCTGAGCAAACTACTGCCCAGGGACTGGGAGTTCCAGAAGCAAGAATATTCTTGCAATATTTGCGGTGTATTAAAAATAGTGGGAATCTAATATGCAGCTTAATACAGCCCCAGGGCTACACTTACCAGCCCAAAACACCCTCTTAATGGGGTAAAACCAAGACAATCTGGCATCACAGCAGCTGGCAGAACAGGGAATGTGGTAAGGGTGCTGCCACAAGTCAGGTTATTTGAAGGAAAACTCCTATACTTCAGTTATCTGCAGCTGAGGAATTCAGTAAGACTAATGTTATATTAACACTGCACCTATACCAAGGTTATAGAGAAAAGTTCCAAGAAGGACACTGAGTGAGAAAGCTAAAATGGCAACTTTTATTTCTAGTCCTTTCAGCAAAAAAAGTTCTACAGAAATTATTGATTTTTACTGAGTTCTGCAGAACTTTCTCATGCAATTTGTCAAGAAATAAAAAGATGAAAATTTTGCTTCATTGGGATTTTCAGACAATATTCGATGTGACTCAAAAGAACATTTGTACCCATTTGAACTCAATTCAATATCCAAGTGATATGGGAGAACTTGTTACTAATGGAGTGAGAAAATGGATGTATTAGAAAAGAAAAACAGAGAGAAAGGAAATTAAATAGCAGAAGAAAGTGCTGGTTTAGATATTCTGAAGCAACCTGAATGATCTGTAGTGAGAAGTTTCTGATAAGCTGGAGTGAATTAAATAAGATATCTCATTTTTATTTCTTGATGTCAGTCAACTCAGACTACACCCTGAACTGCAAGAAAACTATCCATAATGGAGATTCTGTTGCAAATTATAATAGACATGAACCCAAGATAGAATTGAAACCCAAGAATTTCATAGGCATCCATAATGATTCTAGAAGGTCCTCTAAAGTAATATTTTTATATAATTTTGAGTATTTGTCTCTTTTATTCTGTGAATATATTAAAAAGCATCAAGTTACCAGTTTCTAGTGAATTCTTCAGAACACTGTCATAAGTTTTATTAGAAAAACCTGGAGTAACAGCCAAAGCAAAGTTATTCATAAAACTAAAAGCTCATTTTTACTGTAGAATTTTATAAAGGAAGTCTATTTTTACTGGAATTTTGCCCAACTCAAACTCATAAAATATTAGACTCGTAAAATAAAGCAGATCACAATCCAACTCCTTTTATGTTCCTAAATACTGCGAAGTGAGAATGAGTTCAGGGTCTTATGCTGCTAAAGAAAACATTACTTAGATTACTGGTATCATGACTTGGTATATTTACAGACAAATTGCCTGAGCGCTTTTTAAGGGAGATGCAAAGCAAAGCGAGGTAGATGAAAATGACTGAAAGCTGAGAAGGAAAAACCAAGATGCAATGATGGCTCACAAAACCAGGCCCACTTCCTGATTACAGGTGAGATCTGCAAAACTGGGTCAATTTTCAGAGACAGAGCTGAATACGCGTGGTGGTAATGCTGGAAGTTGTAGGAGGTAATCACAGATGCTACAGAGGTGGTTGTTGGGAAGTTGAGGGAAATAGCAATGAGATTCAGGATGTGAAAAACACCGGAATGATTAAAACTTCAGACCAGATCCTACTTGTTTTCACTTCCATGAGATTACATGGTGTCAAAACATAAAGGCAAACAGGAAATCAAATGTTTAATATTCAGAGCATTCATCAAACACCATATCTCTTACAGGTAATCAGGGGGATGCTTGTGAAGCCAATAAGCTCCTGTCAGTTCTCTGTCTTCCCCCTGCACAGCTATTTGCTCTTACACAGTCAGAAAGAAAAAATTTACTCCCTGAAAAACACTCATGCCAGTAAACTCAGCTCATGTGAAGTATCAGAGGCTCTGCCAGTTTTGATGGTTTTGGTGGAAGTTAATGTGTAACTAAAGATGAATCTCATTAGGTATACTTTTGATTTAGATTTTTAGGAAAAACGGATATAAAAATAAATTCATATAGATACTGCAGCCTTATATATATGTATATGCAAAACTGAGACCTGCTCCTTAGATGTTTCTAAAATCTGAAGCTCAAATTCCCTCTCTTTTTGAGGCAGCAAGAAACAGGCAGCAAGAAACAGACAGCAAGCTACTCTCAGCATATGGAAATACAATCAGGAGAGAAATAGATTTTTTACATATTCCTCTTCTAATTGTTTCAAAATTTTGCAGCTGATTGAAAATTTTGCTGAGATCCAAATTTCCAGTACAAGATCTCAAGAGAAAAATAGTTTACACTTATGGTCCCAACATTTGCTTCTTCTAAATCTTAGTACGAAGGTTTGTCTTCCTCAATTTGAAGCTCATGAAGAAAAGGAAAAGACTGGGTTAGTTTCTATCACCTGAAGATTCATTTATTCAAGAGGAATCCTCAGCTCAATCTCCAGGGCAATTTTCTTTCTGATTCATAAACTTTTCAGAATGATCAGAAAGGAGGCTTTTGTGTGCAAATTTTCACAAAAGCAGAAACCGAGGTGACAAAGAAGTGCTGGGAAAAGTATAAATGAAGTTCAGTGCTGAATAAAGGAAAACCAGTCCCTAATTTAGCTATAAAATTGAATGTTAACAGGCTGATTATACAAATGGACAGTTTATAGGCTGCCCTTTCATTTCTGATTTTGAAAAACAAAGATCTTAGACAACTCCAGCTGCCAAAAAACCCAGAAAAATAGGAGAAAATAAATGCATTCAGAAATCTTGTTTGAGATCCTTAACCCCTTAAGGACTTTTTTCCCCACAGCACACATGGTGAATTTCATAGTAAAAGTGTAATTGCTAGATGAGGAATTCCTAAATTTAAGCCTGTGCATTAGAAATGAATGATAATAGCAATTAACCAGTGAAAAGTCTGAGAAGTTGAACTTGCTCCATTCAACACAGAGAAAATAACAGGCATTAGGCAGGACATAATTGCACAGGGTAATGGGGGAGTAGAAGATTAAAACCCCGAATCCTAGTGTATTGGGGAGCACAGGATAATAAGTTAGGCATTTCCAGCAAGGGTTTGGGTTCAGCTAGGCCCACCGGACTGAGTTCAGTCAGTCTGTTGGATCTGGCGGCCATGGACCCAATGAGCTCTTGCAGCTCAGTAAGTTGTGCCCTAAGAGCATTTATTAGCTATGAGGGTTTATTAATTATGGGGAAACACAACCCAAATCCAAAAAATCATTTTGGGCCAGGGATAGTTAGCCTGTTCAGAGTCCAGTGAGTTGAAGGATGCACAGGAGAGTTCTCCAGCTGGCTGTCTGTAAGCATCATCTCATCTCTAACATGGCACATTAGACTCATTCCCAGCCATTACAACAGACCCAGCCTGCTGAAAAGCCTCCTGTCCATGCCCAGGCAAGAGATTAGACATGACATGATTTGGAGTAGAGTTGCATACCTAGGCTCACATATCACTGTACTTCACTTCATTAAATGTCCCACAGCCACTATTTGAAGGCAGATATTTTATTGTTGGAAACAATATGATGTATACATATTGTCTTCAGTAAACATTTTATTGGCTCTAAGAGCTGGGAGGAAGTGTGCTGGGCCTGTAACCCAGAGGTCAATGGATTTTGGGCCCCGCTTCCTCTTCATCCCTTACTAAGTGAACGGATTTTGTCTTGTTTTGTCCTCCTGCTCCTGAGGGTGCTGTCTAGTATCAAGTAGTGTCTGATAAACAGTAGCCAGGGCCCAGCACACTGCATAACTTTCTGCCTCTTTTGAACTGTCAAAGCATTTTCCTTTCAAATATTCTGTCACTTTATCAGGGTCCTGTATCAGGGCTGCACCAGAATAATCCTTCAAAAGCTGGTCCATTTTCTCCTACCTTCCATGCCATTCATGACTATCTGCCCTCAGGGCAGATCTTTGAAAGATCCTCCTAAAAATCTCTTTTGTAACTCTTAACATGGTGTGAACAGCACTGAGGAGACTTGGCAGAGCTTGCAACAAGAACATGCTTTCCTTAACATCTCAGAGAAATTCTAAATCCTCAACAGCTGTTATAACAAACGTGAAGGAGAGAAAGTGGGGGAAAAGCTGGGGAAAATCATCCTCCCCTCTTTACCCCACAGTCTGGGTACTGCTATTAATGGACTCTCAAAGGTAGCACCCAGTGTAAGGGTATGAGAGCAACACTGAATGCACATCCCAAATGACCCTCATTGCCCTTGATGTTATCGTGTCATAAGCTGATCTCTCACAGTACAGCAACAAAGCAATCCTGATCCCTCTCCCTGCTCTGAGAAAGAGCACCACAGTGCATGTATGGAAACATACACTGGGTTAGGTACCACAACCATCTGAACAGACCGAGCAACACTGGGACCAGAGGCTCTGGATATAATACAACAAATGCTTAGACAGAATTTGTTTTCAACCCACTCTGGTCAAATCTGTTATCTTTTTGATCCCCACATTAGGGGCCCGTTAAGGTTATCATGGTTTAGGAATGGTACTCCCCAGTTTAATGCTCTCACTGAGACTCTCCAAACCACAATACTCACTCGCCCTTCACGTGCCCCTGCCCCCTTGCAGTGGGCAGCAGAGGAGAACTGGAAGCACAAAAGGCAAAGATCACACGCTGAGATAAGAACAATGCACTGGAAACAGCAATGAGATAGGGAAACNCAACAAAGCAATCCTGATCCCTCTCCCTGCTCTGAGAAAGAGCACCACAGTGCATGTATGGAAACATACACTGGGTTAGGTACCACAACCATCTGAACAGACCGAGCAACACTGGGACCAGAGGCTCTGGATATAATACAACAAATGCTTAGACAGAATTTGTTTTCAACCCACTCTGGTCAAATCTGTTATCTTTTTGATCCCCACATTAGGGGCCCGTTAAGGTTATCATGGTTTAGGAATGGTACTCCCCAGTTTAATGCTCTCACTGAGACTCTCCAAACCACAATACTCACTCGCCCTTCACGTGCCCCTGCCCCCTTGCAGTGGGCAGCAGAGGAGAACTGGAAGCACAAAAGGCAAAGATCACACGCTGAGATAAGAACAATGCACTGGAAACAGCAATGAGATAGGGAAACAAACAGTAACAGCAAAGATATTAATAATAAAAGTGTACAAAAGAGGGACTGATTCACACGCAAAAATGCTTACCACAGAGCTCAACCCAACCATGGCCACAGAATCACAGAATCATAGAATCAGTTAGGTTAGACCTTTTAGATCAAGTCCAACCTATGACCTAACAAGACTTTGTCAACTAGACCATGGCATTAAGTGCCACATCCAGTCTTTTCTTAAACATTTCCAGGGATAGTGACTCCACCACCTCCCTGGGCAGCCCGTTCCAATGCCCAATCACCCTTTCTGGGAAGAACTTCTTTATGTCCAGCCTAAACTCTTCATAGGGCTTGTGTCCCAGACCCTTCGCCAGCCTTGTTGCCCTCCTCTGGACACTCTCCAGCATCCCAACATCTTTCCTAAATTGGAGGGCCCAGAACTGAACAGAGTACCCAAGCTGCCGTCACACCAGTGCCGAGTACAGGGGAAGAATGACTTCCCTGGTCCTGCTGGTCACACTGCTCCTGATCCAGGCCAGGATGCCATTGGCCTTCTTGGCCACCTGGGCACACTGCTGGCTCACATTCAGTCTGCAGCTGACCAGTTCCCCTATGTCCCTTTCTGCCTGGCTGCTGTCCCCAGCCACTCTGTCCCCAGCCTGTAGCTGCAGGGGGTTGTTGTGGCCATAGTGCAGGACCCAGCACTTGGACTTGTTAAACCTCACATTGTTTGATTGGGCTCATCTATCCAGCCTGTCCAGGTCCCTCTGCAGAGCCCTCCCACCCTCCAGCAACACCACCCTGACTGGTCTCTCTGGCTCAGGACCAGAGTTACCCCACTGCTCCGTGTGCTTCTTCAACCAGAAGGAACCCCTTCTTCACACCTCCAGCAATGACATGAGACTGTAAAAAACAACCTCCATGTCCTGGCCATGTCCCTCCTGGTGACCGCAAAAGTTAACTCTGTCCTGGCCAAAACAGGACACTGGCATGATTTATTCAAGGTTTGGATGACTGACAGTTTACTGTGTTTTTCTGTGATATCCCAAAGCCCTTGAATTTCTTACTGTATCACATCTCTGAGGCTAGGGAAAGGAGACAGGTGGTTGTGAGCAATCATCTTGGCCTAACCCTAACCCTAATCCCCCCCAAAAAAGAAGAAATAAAAACCAAAACCGAGGCTAATGGAGATGAGCTTTTCCTGGCAGTAGTGGCGCTGAGCCTGCTGACAGCGGCCTGCATGAGGAGCGAAGGTGAGAGCATCTGTGGTCGCAGACCCCAGGGTGGGTCAGGGTGTGGATCCCCCCCACTGACTTTTTTTGAGGCTGGACCTCTTTCCCCCACTTTCCCTGGGCCTCTCCGCACAGGCTCTTAGTTTTTATCCAGTTGTCACACACAACCCATCACACTCAACTTCTCTCCAAAAAATTATATACAAAATTTGTGAAGATAGCAAAATTAAGCCCCCCAGCAACAAGAATATGCCTGAAGTGCCTTACTCTGAACAGAGTCTCTTCCTCCAAAGCTATGTGAACAGTTATGCACACACTGCTAATAAATGATGGATAGTTAGTATGACAATAACTTGAAAAATGGATATTTCTACAAGTTTTTAAGTATTGTAGAGAGCCTAACTCAATCACTTCATTTTCTAACATATATTTACACAAAGGTCCTTATATTATTTGAATGCATATCTTAGGAAACATATGCATCATTAAAACAAATAATATATGGAGAAATATATGAAACACAGAGACATGCCTCAGATCTGTTCAAAGCTCTTTCTCTCTTTGTGACTACAAGATGTTGTGTAGAGACTGTAAAGGACCTAAAGCTTTACATTCCCCTTGTGAGAATATTGCAACATCAGTTTCCTACCAAATTCTAGCCTCTCACATGCTGACCAAAATCTGACCAAAAGATTCGCAGATTACAGAGAATTAAAGTGTGCAAGTCTTTAAAATAATTTTTATTTCTTAATGGCAATGATTTTTGTATATGCATGTATATATGGGGGTATATAGTTGTATATACATGTGTGTGTGTGTGTGTGTGTGTGTATTTAATTTTTTTAAGTAAGTGTGGCATATAGTAAGAACCATGAATTTAAAGAATTTTTAATGAAACCTATATTTCCTATTGCTGATGATTGTTCCTTATCTTAGAGTGCACAGAAGGCTGTTGGCTGAATTGAAGCTCCATTGAGTGAAACAATCGGATTCAACCAAGAAGAGAAGAAAAATGATCCTCTTAGTGGCGTTCCCTAGCACAGGAGAGAAGTGCTTACCTTGTGATGGTTATTGGCAGTTTGTACAAATGATAGTGCTCAGGGGTTTAGGTTAACTTGTTTAGTTTTACATGACCTGAGATATTAAAAATATCCTTATTCTGAAGGGCTGCCAAGCAGTAACTCAGCATGAAATAAATTCTGAAGGCAGCATCATGAAATGGCATACACTGTTATTGAATTTTTAGTATTCAGTGAATATTGGTCATGATTTACAATAATTTTGAAAAATCAGCATTTGTAATGGGATCCTCTTATCTCTGAAAAGCATTTCTGACATTCAGTGGTGCATCAGAGATTTGATTTATAATTTTTTTCCTGGTATATATTCCAGCTGTATAACAATATACTGAGATTCTGACATACTGCCAGTTCTCAGTCCTTAAAGCGGCAACTCTTTAACAATAATGATTGGAAAACTAAGATATGAACAAACAAAGAAAGCAAACTTTTGTGATTAAAACAATACACTCACGTGAAGGAGGTTCAGGTACATCAGCCAAAGACAGTGCAGCTGCAGCTTTTACATTGATATTCTTTAAATTGTTCAGAAATCACCTACTTGCTCCTCAGTGCACTCACGCCAAAGACCTTGTGACTTCAATATTTATAAGCACATCTCCAAACCCCTTACCTCAAGTTTATATGTTTCCAAAGCTTCCAAACATTCGTGGGGCATTTTAACTTTTAAACTGATATGGTGGATGTATTATTATTCCTTGCCTCTTTATTGGTTTAGGTCTGCTGGATCTTCAGGCTGCTGGGAGTTATGCTTGTCCTGTGCTACTATTGTTTTGAGTGAGTTTTGTCTGACACATCCATTTTCCACACACTGAATGCTAAATACAAGCTGAATACAACAAACTAAGCTGGTTTGATTTCTTGTAGGTTGCTGCAATGACTTCATATGAGGGGTTTAAGAGGTTTTTAAAAATATCTATTCTGAGACAGCACTATTAAAGCAGGTCCAAGGTGGTTTGGATTTCCACCAATATTTGAGAATATGAGAAAAAACTAATTCTTTTTGATTCGGGCACTATACTCCTTCTCTCTATGTGTAAACTAAGTGAATGCAACATGTTGGGTGAATAGCTCATTCCTGAGAATGCTGTAACTTAAGCCAGGCGGCAACTCCCTGATTACCAAATCTGTGTTCATACCACTAAAAATTTTAAACTGAACTCTGGGTGTTCTATAAATATTGTAAGTGTTGAAGTGGAATTTGGGGCACTGGTTTTAATTTTTAAAGTACCCTATAAATTTTGATCTCTGTTTTCCTGACAAACTTCATATTTCCTTGCACAGAACTCAGGAGAGATCTAAGAGCTGAAACTCTGCTAATTTACATGAGAAGGAAGTGTTAGTAGGATATTTTTTATTCGAAAGGCTGGCTTTTTTTTAATACTGTCTTCAACCAAAATAATGTCATTGAATTAAAATGAGGTCCAGATTTCACACTTATGATCTAAAACGCCTTTTTCTTAATTTCACTCAGCCTAGATCCATTGGCTGTGAAAACACTCCAGACCATGTAATTCCTCCTAAGAGATGAAATTTAATGGGGATTGAGAAAGTCTGTGCTCATCACTCAGGAAGCAATGAAAAGTCTATTTGATTATCAGGCTGATAGTGTTTTGTATCCATTGTATGTATTATGGACTCAAACAAACCAAAAGAGGAAAAGATGAACTAGGTATATATGAGGAGAAATGTAAGAATTAGAACACTACTGCACACTACTCTCTAAGACTGAGGCAAATGAATCTGCCTGCATGGATCTCACAGAATGCCTACATAACCAAAATCCCTGGTTTTTACATGAGAAAATAGGAGGTCAGCCTTATTGGCAGCTAATGATGCCAAATCCTTGGCAGCAGACAATGCGTATACAGATTGCTGTAAAAGATCAAGGTATCTACTAATGATTTCTCAAAGATATTGAATATACAAGATAAGAATGGAACTTTTTTTTTTGGTATTAGATAATAAACGTTCATATCCATCTTGTGTTTCATTCATTTGCTTTTTAATACAGCAATTTCCATTCTTCCAAAGGAGAACTGGAATTACTTTGTGTTGCCAAGCCTATCCAGGAAGGTAAACACAGTTTTAATTCTCAAACTCTGGTTTTCAATATATGATTAACCACTGTATCTTGTAGTCCTGTATTATAGGATCCGTAAGTGATAGAAAAAGTCCACGTCAATAATAAATCATATTTTCTTAAATGAATGTCTTTTTCATAGTTGTTGAGCAAAAATTAGTAACTTTATTCTTTTTTCCTTTGAATATGGAAAAAAAATCATGAAGCCAAAATGTACTGTGACTTTTTCCTGTGGTTTTTTTTTTTTTCTGGGTGATATTTTTCTGTGGTTATTTTTAAAATTACATCTCTCTTTGCAAGCCTGCTTGAAAATCACCTCTGTGAGAATTTAGGGGACATGGAAAGATAAAACATTATTCTCATGCAATGTTTATGAAATCATTCCTTACTTACACCTTTCAACAGCATTAAATACAAGTGTGCAAAATGTCAGGTCTAGAAGTGGCTAAAATTTCTTAGCAAACAAAGTAATCAGTAAAGGAAAAATCTTAAAACTTTATCATCACACTAATTAAAAGAAGCAGTTAGTAATGATTCCCACAAGGATACATAGAGGAGCACATAGATTGAAACTTTGAAGCTGCTATAAAAGGTAAAGAAGATCCTTCAAAAAATCAGAATAAAATCCAAGCAGCAGCAAACTCCATATAGAAATTGATTTCCAAAATATACTGACATCTGTCATTCACATCAATAGCAAGTTTCACATCGGCCTTAAACAGAATGTCATCAATCAATCCCATGAGAAACTCAGATTAGCAGAAAAAACATACTTCATCTTGGAGTCCACACAGTTTTCAACTCTGATTTATGCTACATCTGAGTAAAGGTGTAGGCACACCACATCTAAGTAAAGGTGACACAGTTCTTTCTTTCTGCAGAGCTAAATTCTTCATTAATATATCCATATTTGAGTAAACTGCATGAGGAAAACACTTCAATTTTGATAAAATAATCAATCCTTTTCTTCTTGAAACTTAGCCTGCCAGCAATTTCTCATAACAACATGGAATGACTTTATTTTTCTTTGTAGTCAAATCAGTTAAACTATTTTGAAGGGTATATCGCTTTCTATTTGATCAGTTTAATTTAAATCTACAAGATGCCCTCAGAGAGCTCATCAAAGAATATAGATATTTCAGTGGATTATTTTCTTTTCACTGACAGCAGCTCTAAAAGGTAGTGAACATTATTTACTTAAAAAGAAACATTTTCCCTAATGCAATGATTGCTGGAAGAATCGTTAGTCACAACAAAAGTTCAATGACTCAGTTAAGTATATATCTTATTTTGTAATTTATGTGTCTTTTTACCATGTAGGATCCCTTAGGTCAAGTTTATGAGAAACAAAAAGGACACAAAAAACTAAATAATATTCAATATATAATGAACACGGAAATTAACTGGAAAATTGCTTTCTCTTAATTACATAATGACCCAATATCTCTTTGGTCTCTCCTAATACATACAAAAAAATAGCACATTGTGAATGTTTTTTTAAATGACAATTACAGCACTGACTTAGTAGACATGGTTTATTGAAAATGTGCCACCATTTAGAGAACTCACTCTGGTTTACAGTTCTGCATTCACTTTATTTTTCTTTACTTATAGAATTGTGTTGTCATTCTCAAGCTGATCACACCTCATCTACCTGATGTAAACTTTAGCAAAACTCTGCTCTAGTATCCTAGCATACAAAGCTTGGGATCTCTGTCTAAACATAGAATGAAGAGATTTTTATTATCAGAGAACTTGAGAGTATTCATTTCCTAAACCATCTATGCTATAAACATTCAGATTATTATGTTCATCATTAAAAAATCCTCTAAGCCATCTCAAATGTAAACATTATTTACATTTATGTTAATCTTACTGAGATGTCTACAATACCTGATATGAATCAAAGCACAGATTAAAATGGAAAAGGCTGAGTTGCATCAGTACTTGTGCAAGCTGAAAAGCCTGTAATATTATCTAAAATGAGCTGGCTATTAAGCTGAACTTATTAGATACCCTTTTAAAACTAATTTCCTAATTGCATTTTTTCTTTCCTATAATTTGTTTCATTTAATATTCATTGGCCTCATTGTTACCATCTTTCATCTGATCTATCATTTTAGGTTCACTGACCATGAGGTTCCTTCCAATTATTTGATCTATTCATAGGAATATATGGGTTTGGTACTTAATTTCTAACATGTCACCACTTTTTAACTCTTATGTTAAAATGCAATGAAATGTGATCATAGTGAAGTCATGTATTGTGCAACTTAGATACAAGTTCTCAACTCAAAGATCTTGATTACTATATTATGTGGACCAGATGACACATGGTTGCTTTGAAATTTATCAAATCAATTATCAATCATATCATACCTATATTCTTTTCAAATCTCACCACCTCTGGATTTAGAAAGAGGCAGGTTTTGTTTACATACCTTGCTAACTTCTCTATCAAATTGTTCCATTTTATGTTGCTTTTGTCAACACCACAAACAAGTAATTTTTCATGCTCTGTTAATAACTTTCCTTCTTAAAACATTTTGCTTAATAATTGTTTTAGTTATTTAGCTGATTAACTTAATCCAGTTATATGTATGTATACATATGTGTACTGTATTAAAAAGTGAACTTTCTCTTTGGGTCTTCATGCTGGTTTTAGCTGAGGTTGAGTTAATTTTCTTCA
The DNA here is from genome assembly GCA_013397175.1 of Platysteira castanea. NCBI lineage: Eukaryota > Metazoa > Chordata > Aves > Passeriformes > Platysteira > Platysteira castanea. The sequence goes on from VYXC01009513.1 coordinate 250,006, forward strand.
CAGAGGCTGCCATGGGGCTGTGGTTTGGATTTGTGCTGCACAGAGGGTTGATAATACAGAGATATTTTTGTTGTTGCTGAGCAGGGCTTACACAGAGCCAAGGCCTTTTCTGCTTTTTGTGCTGCTACACTGGTGAGGAATTTGAGGGTGCCTGGGAGTGTGGGAGGAGACACAGCCTGGACAGGTGACTCCAACTGACCAAAGGGATATTCCAGACCATGTGGCATCATGCCCAGTATATAAAGTGAAGGGAAAGAAGGATGAGAGGGGCACATTTGGACTGCTGGTGTTTGTCTTCCCAAGTTACACATAATAGGGCCCTGCTCTCCTGGCATGGCTGAACATCTGCCTGCCCATGGTAAGTAAGGAAAGAATTTCCTGTTTTGCTTTGTTTGCTTTCTCTTTTCCCTATTAAACTGTCTTTATCTCAGTGTATGACTTTTCTAGCTTTTACTATTCCAGTTCTCTCCCCGATCCCACTGGTGGGGGAGTGAGTGAGCAGCTGTGTGGGGCTGGGCTGCTGGCTGGGGCAAAACCATGACAGTCTTCTAACTCTGGGACACATTGTGTCATTAACAATACTTATATGGGTCAGGACAGTGACAGATGATCCCTCCCAGCCTGCTATTTGTCCTAAAATGGTATTTGAGATGAGATTTCTGAAATATGGAAGTGCAGGTCTAGTTTGTTTACTGCTGAAAGGTATATTCAAAAACTATACTAAAGGTATACTCTGGAAATAAGCTCCTTTCTTTGAAAAAAATATTCATTCAAGAAACCCAGAATTTCCATGGGAATAGATTGTTTCCAGTTTCAGGGAATAAAACTATACAAAAAAGACTTCAAAAACTAAAACAAAGTTTTCTGGTTTTCAGGTCTGTTTGATTTAACTGGTTGGGTTTTGCTTTGATTAAAATTTTACCTTGTTGAATTGGGTCTCTTTCCTCAAATAGGAACCTTTTGTTCTAGTCCAGGATAGAACAAAAGTATTCCTGTGTTCAGATAGGGATATCCATACTTGTATTTTCTAGGGAGCTTCACCAACCATTCCTTCTTACAGGCTTCATGAGATCATTCCAAACACATGGAAGATAACTGCTGGTATAATTTTTAGGTGGGTTGATGATCTTTCATCCTGTCATGAACAAACACTTATACAAGACATTATGTGAAAGAAAGGTTTCCTAGAAGTATATTTATGTTAGCCCAGAAGTTTAATATGTATTTTAAAAAATACAGGGTACTAGGCTCACGTTTTCATGCTTCTAGCATTGAGTAAATTTGCTACCTAAAAAGAAACACACTGGAATTCTAAGGGTGCCTTTTATTTTGCCTGAGAGAAAGAGACAGAGAGATGGAGCATCCATACACACCCCAAGAACAAAGGAATGGGATGTGACTGCTTCAAGACTCCTGAAGGCAGATTTCCTTTTCTATAAGAAGTCTTTGCAGGAGATTTAAGGTCATGTGTCCCAGGTAATAAAGACAACTGTTTAACCACTGCTTTGTTCTCTAACACTTCCTTTGGCAAATTCAATCCTGCCGTGACTGAAATAAGGCATATTAGGCACTGCAAGCACAAGTTTCATCTTGAAACAAATATGGTATGGACATTAGACAAAAAAAGAAAATTAGCAGTTTGTTTTGACAAACACAAGTAAGCACAATATAAATGGTTTAGGTTGTATTCTTTTAGCCCAGAATGAATGCTTCTCATGCTTATTTCTAAAAAATTAAGACATTAAACTATTGTTTTAGATATAAACAATGTACATTACCTATGTATGTATCTACGCTGCCCAAGACATCGCTAGGTGATAAATCTCTTGGTAAAAATTAAAATCCCAATAATAAGAATTTAATAAAGATTATATGCTCAAAAATTAAGAGGAGACTATTTTTCTTTGAGCAATGAGGTTATGTCTTCATTATTCTTTGAAAGCAGCTTAAGAAGTAGCCAGTGCTTCACAAAGCAGCCTGTGATGTTCGTGACTGACCTGTAAACCGCTGCAGTGGAGGAGGGCTCAGGGGCTGTGGGTGGGTGAAGCTCTGGGAATATGCAGGGTGTGACTTTCCACCTGTCTTGTAAAGGAAGCTGGCTGTATCTCAACACAAAGGGGACCAAAGGGTGGCACTAAGTGTAACTTACATCTGCATGGCTTTCCAGCATATTTTGCATTCCTCTGCTGAATAAAAAGTTTTCAGGTAAGTAAATATGATATCTAACATTTCAGTCTCCATGTGTGGGATATGCACAAAATTCTAGTCAGAGAGTATTGTACTCACATAACATTGCTTGCAGAAAGGACAATGGGTAGCAAACAGACAACCAGTCCAAGTGAGCACAGAAGCATCGTAACTACTTAGGTACTAAAAGCAGTTCTTTCTTAACAACCTTATCGTAATCTAAAGAGAGTGACCATCAGCCATATCTCAACCATATATTACAGTTCTAAGGAACAAACCAACAGTAAGTTTGGTCCTGACACCTGAGTCCTTCCACTGAAGCAGATTATCATCAAATGTAATCAGTGAGACTCCCTCTTCTTCTTCCACTTTATACACTTGTGCAGTTTCTTACAGGAGTTCAGCTCAAGTGGAAGGATATGCTAAGTCATGACAGACTCTTTGTATTGGGTTTGCATGGCTAGGCTTTGGTAGTGGGCTGGCTACAGGGGTGGCTTCTAGAAGAAGCTGCCAGAAGCTTCCTCCATGTCCAACAGAGCCAATTCCAGCTGGCTCCAGGATGTACCTGCTGCTGGCCAAGGCTGGGCCAATTATAAATTATGGTAATACCTCTGTGACAACAGATTTAAGAAAAAAAAGGAAAAAAGTTTTTGCACAGGTGTAATTGAGGCCAGAGGAGCACGGTGAGAATACGTGAGAGGAACAACTCTTGCAGATACCAAGGGCAGTGAAGAAGGAGGGGCAGGAGGTGGTCCAGGTATCAGAGCTGAGATTCCCCTGCAGGCCATGGTGACCACGGTGAGGCAGCTGTGCCCCCACAGCCCATGGAGATCCATGAGGATGTAGAGATCAGCCTGCAGCCCGTGGAGGATCCCCACACTGGAGCAGGTGGATGCCTAGAGGAGGCTGTGAACCTGTGGGAGGCCTGTGCTGGAGCATACTCCTGGCAGGGACCTGCAGACCCATGCAGAGAGGAACCCACACTGGAGCGGGTTTCCTGGTAGGACTGTAGGACTCGTGACCCCATCAGGAACACAAGCTGGAACAGGCTATTTTTGAACAACTGCACCACATGGAAGAGTGATCCATACGAAGCAGTTTGTGGAAAACTGGTGTTCATAAAATGGATTCACATTGGAGAAGTTCATGGAGAACTGTCTCCTGTGAGAGGGACCCCAAGCTGGAGCAGGGGAATGACTCTTCTCCCTGAGCAGCAGCAAGAACAACCTGTGATGAACTGACCATAACCCTCATTCCCTGCATTCCTGTGCCACTCTGTTAGGAGGAGGTAGAGCTGGGAAGGAGGGAGGGGTGGGGAAATGTGTTTTTAATGTCTTATTTTACTTCTCATCATCCTGCTCTGATTTTTTTAGTAATAAATTTAATTAATATTCCAAATTCAAGTATATTTTACCCACAAATCCAGAATGAAAATGAAAACTTGATGACATTCCTGAAAAAATACCAGCCAGAAGAAAGGAAAGGACAAACATGTACTTCTGTGGTTGGAATGCTAGGAAAACTAAGCTAAATAAAACCTGAACTTGCTCCAAACCAGGAGAAGAGAAGCTTTGAAGTCTGCCATATTGCCAGGAAAAAAACTATTTACTGGGTCAGTGGCTGTTCTGAAACAAGGTACCATCAGCCTTTTCACCTGGATTTTCCACAGCCTTTGGACTGCTGGAATAGTGTTCCTTCAGCCATGCTGTGGGCCACCTGAGCAAAACTTCACTCAGGACAGTTGGGATCCTGATGTCAAGACTGGTGGAAGCTACACTTCCATGTGCAAAATCGTTCAGATGAGTTCTCCCTCTGCCATTTAATCTGAACACCAGGAATGTCAACAGAACTGTTCCAAGGTAGAAGAAATACCTGAGCATTTCTGCTCATCTGTTCTGGCCACAGTCACCATCACTCTTTCCATGAGAATAACTGTAAAGGGAAGGGACTAAAAATGATAGTCTTTCTAACTGGGCTATAAAGGCCACTTAAGCAGCATAGATGCCCTCAGTTTGTAATGTGCTGTGCACATTACAAAAGCATCAGACCGAGTAGTAAGAATTCACTCACAGCTCAGAAATTTTAAAATTGCAGTTACAGTGCTTGACCTATCATCAGTATTAATTTTCACTTGACCAGTTTGCACTAAAAAAAAGGAAACAGATTTATAGTATACCCTTGAGACAAATAACTCCTGGGACATATTTATATGCATACTATACATTAGGCTAGTTCCTAAGTCCTATAGAAACCTATCTATACTGTGTATATATGACATGAAGATGGTTGATCTGGGCTTCAGAGTATACATGATTAATTGTACAAGTCAAAAGTTATTTTGGACAAAGAGGGTGTAAACCCTTAATAAGAATGTGTTTTTCTCCATTATTATTTGTAATAGTCTTACATATCAGCCTATGGCAGGAATTGTTCCTTTCAAAACTTGCATCAATTGATTTTTAGATTTATTCTAAACTTCTTTGCTGACAGCACTTGAAAGGAGATTTGGTTTTTTCTGACATGTTAGCAGGAGTGTGTATTATGTAGAGTTACCTTAATGGCTATTTCTGCATTAAAATGTTCACAATATACTGAATGAGGGAGAAGAGAGGGAATGGCAGTACTAAGTACTCGAATCTCAAAACATAGCAGCTTGAATATTAGGGAACTTCTAAAATGTTTATCCTTCTAAGTAGAGTCTTGTACCGAGACAAGTCAGATAGAATCTAGGGTCTAATTTACTTCATTTTTCTATTAAAATTATTTCTAAAATTGAGCTATGCATCTTGCATTGAGATAAACAAAATTTTTCAAATTAAATATCACCATTTACAATTCTGCTTTATTTCCATATGTATGTATATATCATTCCTCTCTATGTGTATAAACATTTCTTGTTTTGCACTACCCCTCTTGACTTCTGCAGCAAACTGTTGGCACTTTGGCTTATGAATTAGTGCAACACATGTTAGTGCCATCAGACAGAACTTTTGCTACAAGGGGTTTTGCTTATTTTTAGATACTATCTCAGCCAAAATTTCTGACCTCGTCAGCTTTTGTATCTCTAAGAAAGAGGGGCAAGGTACAACAACGCATACTCCTCAAATATACTTATTAAGGTTGAGAAATTCATTCAAAGAGGCATAGAAGATCCAGCACCCTATTTCCCGTACAGCCTTAAATATATAAAAAGTTAACCAAACTTTCTGAAAGGAAGTTAGTTTGAAAAAAATTGCCTTATAGACACAATCATTTTAATGGCCAAGTACAAATTAGAATCAGCCACAGTTTGAGGTAGTTCCTTTTCTAGATTCCTTTTAACACAAAGGTGTAAACACTTTAAACACTGCTTCCAGGCAGTGATTATATAATTGTAGACCATACTAGGAAGTTTGGGTTACCCTTAAAGTAACAATTCCAGCAGATTAGACAGGTAGATTAGGATCTGCTTAGCAGTAAAAGTAAGATGGAGCAAGCCAGCAGCTTTGTTAATATACAGCTCCAATAACTGCTGGAGATAGCATCTACACTGTACAGATCACTCTTCTTTCTAATTAAATCAGAACTCAAAAGAGCAAGAAATGCTTTATTGAAGCTGTAATTTCTATAAATCAAGCAGTCTGCAACCCTTCTTGTTTCCATGGCAATAAGCCTGTCATAGGGACATTCATTAGCTGCAGCTGTTATCACTGCAGGTACACCAACCTCACACTGCAAAATACCTGTTGTAAAGTACAGTCTGAATTAGATCCCAAAGCTATGAATGGACATTTCCCTATACTATAAAATACTGAAGTCCCAGGAGTGTTCCCAGCTTGTGCTTCTCAGGACCTCTTTGCTCTGGTTGAGTTTTCACAGTGTTTTTCCCTCTCTTTGCCCTAGCAAATCAATTTGCAGGTTCTGTCACCCACTGACACTCGAGTTTTGCAGGAGGAAAATAGTCTTTAGCAATGTTTCAGCCACAAATGGAGTATTCTCTTGGCTCTCAGCCCCATGCATGGGATTTTACCCTCAGAGGTATGCCTTTTTCATCCTTTTTTCAGCACCCTGAAATGGCATCACTGCACTATAGCTGTTCTATTCCTGGAGCTTACATTTTAGTGCCAAGCCAGAAGTAAGCATGGATTCTTCAGAGTTAGCTTGAAGAATATGCAAAGACGAGAAAATGTACATCCACCTCACAGTTGTCATTGACAATGACTTTGGCCATGAAAAATCAGGCAGTGTTGATGTCTTATTCACAGGGTGGAAATCCTCATGTTTGAAATAAGGGCATCACAAAAATCACTTAAAAGAAAATCAAACATGTTTTCCTTGTCTATTCGGATTCACCTAATGGGACTGAGTATTTTCACCAATGCCTTCAGAATTGTCAGTCCTGTTATTTTTCAGCTGTTGCACATCACCATTGCTTTGGCAACAGTTCCGAGGAAATAGCATCAAATACTTCCATTTTAAAAGTACCATTCCACAAATTTCTTCCACTGCTTGGCATTTTATTTCTTGCAGGAGTTACATTACAGTTACAAAGCCTCTCATTTTAAAATGTTCTTACAATCTCTTTCAGTTTCCCACTGCACAGTATAATATCGAAGATTTCACTGATGTCTGAAGTACAATGTATGCCTGACTTTCTGTGAGCATAAAGGACTTTAAATATCTCTAAATAGTGAGATATGTTTATTACATCGGCCAGCTTCAGATTTATCAATTTATCAATCATTTAAAATTTTTCAACTTTTCCACAAAAATTTGGGTTATGTCCTGATCTATAGCATATCTATCATGACTACCAGAGTTAATTGTTGAATTTAAAACAGATTTATTACACACTCTGTCTCTTTTATTTATATTTATACAGCAAAGGACACAATGACCTCTGCAATGAATGACAAGACAATTCAAGTGAGTGCTTTATGATACTGTCTTCTGCAAAGCAGGTGTGCTATATTGCTACACAAACAGGTTGTAATGGAAACCCATCAACTCACCTTCAGAAACAGAAACACAAGCTAGTAAATAAATTCAATTTTTCTTGGTCCTGCAACCTCAGCCTTTAATTTACTACACAAGTCAGCTAGAGAAACACTTCCATCAAATATATTCAATGTTAATCAGAAGCAACGAGCTCTTTTGGAGAAGAATCATTTTATATCTTCTCAAAATTTTATTAATAAAGCCTTCCTGGTGGCACATAGGATCGTGAAATAAATATAGTCCTCAGGAGACATACTACATGAAGTTATGCAATCGTAAAATACAGTGAAAGTGTTACAGTTAAATCACAGAAGGATCCCACAATACGTCCATGCTGCACAGTGAAAAGCAAAATAGAAACACAAGAACCCTCTTCCCATTTCTCCTAGAAACCTGTTACAGAATCAGTTTCACAGGAGATTAGGGAAAACCAAGGCTAGCTGTATTAACAAAATACACTGAATTCCCATTCTCTCCGTGGAAAGCCCCAAGGCTAAATACTGTCTGCAACAGAGAGCAGGGCCATTTATATCTCACTGATCCTTTGCCCCAGCCTTGGCCCCATCGATGGGCTACTGTAATTAATCCAAATCCCAGGGGAGCACTGTACTGGACAAGGTAAGTGCAGCCCGTGTCCTTTGGCCACCCCTCCCCTTTGGCACAGCGTGACCCTTCCCTCCTGACCTAACTGTGTCAGGAAACTGGATGTTATTACTTCTCTTTGGTGTGATACAAAGCAATAAAGAGAAATGGAGAACAAAAATTTCTTTTATGCCATACGCTCAAAAACATTCAATTATGATTAAAAAAAAAAGTTCCCGAAGAAATTCTGATGCAGAAACATGGAAAAGCTCACGAATTTGTTAGAAAAAGAAGTAATCAATATAAATGCATTTGTGTTGAAAGACTGAATGCTATTACCTCTCCCTGTCTCTACTTGTTACAAAATTGCCTCAGAACAATAACAGTAAACAAAATACTACATCAATAAGCTTTTAACATGCAAATCAGCTTTTTAAATAAAGTTAATTTTATATTTGATTGCATTATTTATTCATCATCTACGACCCACCCTTGTGGGGAAACATTACCTCCTTGTTAATCAAAAATGACTTCCTCTTTGAATGCAAACCATATTAACACTCCAAAGGGACATTTTTTTCTTTTGCTTTACAGTATTTTTCCCTTTAACTTAGTATTTGCTTGCTTAATTTTTTAAAGCATTGCTGAGCTTTTATTTAGTTTTTTAAGGTGTGAGTGAAGGGTGAGAATTTTAGCACTGTTGACGGAGGGAGAAAGGGGTATGTATGGAATAGGAGTACACCCTGCCTCCTTACAAGCTCTTAGGGCAAGAAGGCTGAGTAACATTGGACCTTTGAAACATGTAGACTTATTTTTTTATTTGACGAATTTTCTTAATGATAATTAACACGTCTTTCTCTAAGCTAGCTAAGGTGGCACTCTACTCCACCAAAAAAAAAACCAAAAATCATAGTATCAGTTTGGGTTGGAAGGTGTCCTCCATTGGCAGAGATACCTCCCACTAGATCAGGTGACTCAGACCCCATCCAGCCTGTCTTAGAACACGCCCATGGGTGTGGTATCTACCACCTCTGTGGGTAACTTGTTCCAGTGTTTCACTATCCTCACTGAAAGAACAATCTTCCTTTTATCTAGTCTGAGCTTACACTCTTTTCTTTTGGTGTATAACCCTTACCCCTTGTCCTCTCACAACTGGCCCTATTAAAAGATCTGTCCCACCATTTCTTATAGGCACCCTTTAGATACTGGGAGGTTCTATGAAGTCTCCCCAGGGCCATCTCTTTTCCAGTCTGAATAGCCCCAACTCTCTCAACCTTTCCTCATAGGAGAGATGTCCCATCCCTCTGATAATTTCTGTGGCCCTCCTCTGGACCCTCTCAGACAGGTATAGATGAAGGAAAGGAAGGAAAAGAAAGAAAAGAAAGGAAGGAAAGGAAGGAAAGGGAAGAAAGGAAGAAGTTTTCCTGACTGGTGCCAGGGTCCCAGGGGCCCACCTGCACACAGCAACCCCCACAGACTGCGTGTGTGAGCAAGAAAGAGCTTCTTTTGCAAGTCAAAGTAAGGATTTAAATACTGAGATTTCAACAGCATTTAAGGTCACATTTATTCTTCTACGCTTTGCATATAAACATGACAGGCAAGTTCTAGTTTAGTAGATTAATAAAGACTAGTTAAAAGATTTTACTACAAGCTTAAGAAAAAGTGCATGTGGAGACTTATTCTGTCCTTGCTGATTAAAAAATAGACATGTTCAGGTCCTAAGTTGGTTGGAGCGACTGCTATTACAGCTCACATTATACAGACTAAGAAACAACACAGTATTCACTCTTTCACTGAGACATGTAAAGGTTTTCTGCTGCCTGCAGGTCTGAGCAAGAGACTCCGCACATTGCAGTAAAATCCCACCTACTACACTGCTTTTGTTTTTTGTTTCTTTTTATGCATTAGTTGTTTTAATTACTAGTAGTGACTGGGGAACCTGTGTAGGAGGCAGCTGTGAGTGAAGAGATAAAGATCTACTAGGTAAGGCCTTGTTTTCACATGATTACCTCATTAGCAATGAGACAAATAGTAAGGGGGGGTGCCAACAAACACCAAACTGGGGCGATACTTTACGGTAAATTAATATTGGCTTATAACTCCTTGAAGCATGAGAGAAAAGAAAAAAACACTTGTGAATTGACAAGTAAAACATTTAAGTAGAACACAATTCTGTATACAAATACCCCCAACAAAATATTACAGATCACAGCATACACTAAAGTACATTTTCATGCCCTTGACTTACATACTGTTGGACTACTTTTCAAATTTGTCATACAACAGTAAGAAGTTAACTATGTAATTGTTCCTTATTTACTTACTCATTATTGAAATCCTGCCCTCAATAAGCGTTTTAAATCTTGTAGAAAATACTATTTTTTTTTGGAAACTGTAGAAAATTATAATTATTACTAGAAAGGCTTGAAAGCAAATAGATTTCACAACACAAAAGCAAGTTTTAAAATGTGCTAATGAAAGTATGCTTTTATTTATGAAATATTTCATTTGCACATCTACATAGGCACAATGCGTGCTTGTAATAACCACATCCTTGACTGCAACGTGGAATACGTGTGTTAGACACATCTATTCTGTCCATCCTTCTACATACTGAAGAAATCTAGACCCCTTCTGACTTCCATGCTTGGAACGCTTTGTACCTAAATGGCAATATTAGATTCAGAGTCACGGAGCCACCATTTAATTCTGAGGCATCACTGTGCCAAGACCTAGACATCCCCTGTACCTAAAGCCAGCTGTGGTGTTTTAGAGTTCTATTCGTTAAACTTTCTCCTTGTTATTGAAACAAGGGGTTTGTTACCTTCAGCTGTTCCTGTACATGCAGGCAAATTAAAAGTACCAAGGACCAGATACCCTCTGTTTGCTTATAATCACTTTTGAGGAAAAAAAAATAAACCAAAGAAACCCAAAGCCATTTCATCATACATTTTCTAAAATTTTAAATTATTAATACTTCAATAATATTTAACACTTATTATTTGAACACATGACAAAGGAGACTGTTGCTACTAGTCCACATAACTAACCTAAACCAGAGTTAGTCATTGCTGGACTTAAGTAAAAGAATATTAATGCATTTTCTACATAAGTAGAAGAGAATATTAGTGTATTTTTTCAAATTGTGTGAATACATGTGTATTCTTAATACAATAATTTTTTACATTGTCTTCATTCAAAATAGATAAATTTCACTCCAAACTCTCCTTGTACGTTATGTCTCTGTCCATATATGTGTAAAACTAGAGAATGCAAGCATTTTAATTAACGTCTTCAGACAACAGATTATGTTAGTCCTTGAGAACAGGACCCAGAATTAAGATGTTCTATGTACACCTACAGTATTATGGAGGTTTTGAATGCACAACATCTTTCCAATATGCTATCTGGAATCAACTCAAGAGAAAGCATTAATATATTAGGATGGAGGATGAAATGTTTCATCATCTGTTCTGAATTCTTTCCCTTAATTCCTAGTATGCTGAATCCTCACAGCAAATTAACTGTACTTCTCTCAAAAATTTTTGTGTTCACTATTCAAACATTTTACTTCTTAGTCTTGGAAGATATCACTCAAAAAAATTAAAGACTTTTCGAGTTCCCTATTTGAACTCTTATCTACTGATTTTAACATTTGATCCTGTGATAGAAATTTTAGCCATTAGCAATACAGTAGGGATAATAACAGGTAATTTTCTTAACTATAAACTGCCAAATTTCTTAAGAATAACAATATGCAAGCACCTCTGCAACAGTGCATTAAGAAGAGTGTTGCCAGAAGGTTGATGGAGGTGATCCTGTCCCTCTACTCATCCCTACTGAGGCTGCTTCTGGAGGGCTCTGTCCAGTTCTGGGCTCCTCACTACAAGAGATACATTGAGCTCCTGGAGTGGCTCCAGTGGAGGGCAACAAAGATAAGTAAGAGACTGGAGCATCCCTCTTATGAGATAAAACTGAGGAAGTTGGGTCTGTTCAGCTTCAAGGAGAGACAGCTGGGAAGGGACCTCACCAATGTCTATCAGTAATTGAAAGGAGGGTGCCAAGAGGATGGGCCAGGCTCTGTTCAGTGGTGCTGGCCAACAGGACAAGAGGCAATGGGCAGCAACTGATGCACATGACATTATGCCTGAATATGAGGAAGAACTTCTTTACTGGGCATGTGATCACGCTCTGGAGCAGAATGCCCAGAGAGGGTGTGGATTCTCCCTCACTGGAGATATTCCAGAACCATCTGGACGCAGTCCTGTACAGTGTTCCCTAGGATGATCCTGCTTGAGCAGAGAGGTTGGACCAGATGACCTACTGTAGTCCGTTCCAACCTTACCCAGTCTGTGATTCTGTATTCATTCAAAAATATGTGTGCACACAAACCTTAAGGGAATTATGTAGTCAAATCTTTAACACAGAATAACTCCCCTATATTCTTGCCAATAAAACCCAACAGCAAATTATGGTCTCCGCTTGATAACTTATGTCATGTAGTAGCAGATGCATAACTTCTCTGTGACCAAGCAATGTGAACTGCACCCTAATCCAGAACAATGTGAGCCATTTCTACATATTTTTCTCATTTTCTGTATCATATTACTTGCTGCTCATGTCTAACAGACTTTAGTGCTCTTGCATTAGGGTTGAACAGCTGAAACCCTTGAGATTTAGGAATACAGATTGGATTTTTACGACGGGCAATTCCTACATATCTGTTTGTCATTTGGTTTTATTTGCAATTCAGAAATGTTTTGTCAGAAATGTTTAAGAAAATAATTACCTGGACTGGAGAAACACACAACTCAATAGCAGATTATACTCTAGATCAGTTCCAATACATCACATTTACAGCCTCCTGAGGTGTCAGCAAAATAAAGGAAAAGGTAACTTCTAAGAAAGGAGGCCTGAACAATACACACACTCTTTTTTTTTCTTTCTTTTTTTTTTAAATAATAATAAAAAATAAAGCTAAATCCCTTTTTCTTTTTTTTTCTAGACAAATTGTTCTATATTTTCCTGTCCTCAGGGACTGACTTGGTTAATTTAGAACATGATGGCTTCCTACGCCAGGGCATTGAGGGGTTCCTGTGACGAAAGGCTCATAAATGTTTATTCACTTTGTCTGCCCAAATCATTAGAGCATGCTATAGTCTTCTGTTGGTGAACATCGAGGTCTTGCATACCCTTTTAAGGGAAGAAAGATGTGGCTGATGTTGAGTTTCATAACATACTTTAACCTCTGATGCTGTGGATACAAACTGTCTTCATATAAATCAATAATTCCAGACAAGAGAGTGACGAAGGACGCACACACTCAGAATCTGAAAATTAGTAGGGGAGATATTCTCCAAAAGGAAAAGGAGAAAAACCCGCATGTGACTAGGCTGAGGATGGATTCATTATTTTACAAGTAAGAGAGAAAACCAAGAAATGCATAGACAAGTATGTGGGGTACAAGAATATAAACACATGTGGGCTGCGTCCTAGTGAAATACTTTAGGGCTCGCAGCTTTAAACTACACTTAGGAACTGGAAAAGATTTCTAGGCTAACATTTGGAGGACGTACCTCTGTTTTCTACAGAAGATAATATTCTCTATTGCCCATAAACAAGTTTGCCACACAAGCTGTATGGGTGACATACAAGTGTATCCTTGTGCATTTCCCAGTCTGATATTTTTTTTGTTTCCTTTACATCTTCTATCAGTCCAGCTGTCTTCTGAACTACTTTCACACCATTTCTAAATTATATGAAAGGAATAAAAACAATCCCTCATGAACTTCCAGCATTTAATTTATCAAGAAAATACAGAGTCCAAACCTAGTAATCATTCAATACCAATCAACAAAGGGTAATAGTATTTAAAGACAGAAAAAAAAGCATCAAGCACACCACATTGATCCTCACAGGAATTCCATTGCAGTCAATGGTGTTATATGACTCCATCACCTGCACTACCTCACAATTTTGGAGGAGTGCTTAAAACTCTCAGAAAAAAAAGTTTGAAAGGATACACATTTAAGTTCAGTAAGGGTTCCCTAGAAATGCACTGTCATCAATAAAAATAATTTGAACTTGAAAACAAACATTACTTAACAGGTTTTTCACCCCAACCATGAGGCAAAAGAGCATTAAAGAAGGTTTTGATGCTGCTGAAATACAATAGAGTTTCTACTGAGAAAAGGAATTGAGATATGAATTTACAAGAAGATGCTCAGTGCTTCTCAGAGTTACATTTGTCTCCTTCCTTACTTGGCTTCACTAAATTATTAACAGAAACCTAATCTGGCGCCAGATAACCAAACCAAGAACATTTGCTGGAAAGTGAAATGGTCAAAAGAGAGAGGCAAAGGCTGCTAGAGTTAAAATAGAGGAGCACAGCTGTTATGTATGTACATATATATGTATAAATATACATATTTATACATAATATGTATATTAAAAATATGCATACTGCATGCATGCCTGCACACATGCCCCTACATGGGAAAAATAACAAGTGCCCACATATGGGGAAGTAGAGGTGTGCATCTACACAAGGCAGTTTTATAGGAGCATGATTACCTATTTTAAATGATAACACAGTCACATAACCATTCTACACTTACAGTAAATACCAAAACACAATAAATGCAAACAAACATCTTGCTTCTGGACTAGTACTGCTATGCTCAGAAGCCATTTCCCCTGAGTAAATAGATTTGTGCAGCGCAAACACTGTGGCAGGCTCAGAGGAGCACTGGAATGGACACTCAGCTGAAGGCTGGGGACTTGGTAAATTTTTGATATGTGAAGTATCAGCTATTACAGGCAGCAGGGACTGCTCTTGGCAATGACTGTAAGTGGCAGCAAAAAAACAAACCAAACAAAACCACCTTCAGTGGTCCTGTTTTCCCCGCTCTTCCAGGTGACAGAAAGAATCCATAACTAAATAATCTGAAATCAGTATGTGTACTTGGTCACAAGGAGAAAACAATCTTAAACAGTGTAATGGTAAATCAGTTGAAATTCTGCTGAAATATTTAAATGCATTTTGAAACACTAGTTTTATGATAATTAAATGAATTTTGAAAATAGCTGCTGTTCAATTAGACAACCAAAAGGTACATAACAAAAGTGAAGCATTTAAAAAATGATCTTATTCTGATAAGCAATCTGAAATCTGAGTTCCACCTCACTAATTTTTTAATAGCATATTTTCTTCTCGTCTTCAGCAATTAGTAAATGTTCTGTGGAAGAGACGTTTATCCATTAATTGGGGCAGCATTTAATACAATTCACATTTATGTTCCAATGTGTTGACAATGTAGAACATTGTCTCTGTTTGTGCACACAAAACATAATGCATTTTTAACTTGTGAATTAATAAAATCAAATAGAGTACAAATATTTTTGGTCAACTAAAGTGAATCTCAATGCTCTTTAAGAAGTTTATAAATGTAATTATAGAACTGACTGTAGGAGAGAAAAAGTCAAATTTTCCAAGAAAATAACCAAAAACTTAGGGTGATAAATCTGGAAATAGAACAAATTAATTTAATTTTTCATTTTATTCTGTAAAATTTCCAATTTTCACTTGAAATGAACTTCATAAGTAGGCAGCCTCTCATGCATGAAGTATTCTCATGCATGAGGAAACTAAGGACACCAAACTCCACAAGAAACTTAGAAGAGTCTTGACGTGACTGAAGGCACCCTGAATTTTTCCTTACTTTTAGGGAAGGTATGATGTTGCTCAGAGTGGGTAGACATTAAGCTCCTGCTCTTGAAAGAACTGCTTTGCAGATTTCTCTCTCCCTCCCTCCCTCTCTCTCCTTCCATCCCTTGCCACCCCTCGCTCCACTGGCAACAGAAAGAGCCAGATTATAGGTGGTTAAAGTTGGCGACAAGAGATGGTGGTTGGAGTTGGCCTCAATTTCACTTGAAGAACTCTCCTGAAATGAACTGTTTTTCTAGTGTCCTTGCAATTTTGTGGAGACTCTTTCTTTTCTGCAGGAAATTTCAGGCTGCACAGTTTACCCATTTCTTGTTTTTTCCAAGTATGTGATTATCAAAACTAAAGCAGCAGTACTTTCAGAGAGGCTGCTTGCTGTTTGTCCTCAGAGTCATGGAACCTGACCTGAATTCCTGACAGCACATACCACCAGATTAAGTTCAGTGAACTTCGGTATGCAAAGCCTGTTCTAAAATATTAGACCCCAGATCAGCATTTTTCAGGGTCTGGCCATCAAAAAGCAATGTGAAGGCAGGGAAGCAGGGTAGGGAGGGTACCCTCATGGCCCTTCTTTAGGGATTTCACCAAATACCAGGGGATTTGTTTTCAGAGCTCAGTTATGTGAATCTGGCAGCACAGAATTATAAGCCTATTTAATATAGCCCATCTGCTCTTCAGAAACAGGCTGATTTGCAGCTTTATGCTGAACAATACTGATGAGCCACCAATTCTTCTTTAAATCTTTTGGTGTTCTCTACAAAATCTCTTTTGTCGACTTAGATGAGGGTTGAGAACTGAAGGACAACTTTTCTGCTTTTTGCTTTTTTCAAACCCACTCATGAAAGCAGTCTTTTTCTATTTAGATGGGCCAAGCAAAAGTATTCTTTTGTTATAAACAGTGGTTAGAAGAGTGAGCTGCCAGGAATCACTAATGTTTTTAAACGCTGGGACATTTTCCTCTCCCTTTGTATAAATATTTATACAACAAATATTGTATAAATATAGTAAGTATATTTATATACTTTATACTTATTTAAGGCCTTTTCTTTGTTTCTCATAATTCTCAATTGATTTTATATGTATTTCATTTTTAGTCTTTAAAAAAACCAGATATTTTAGGTTTTATATTCCTAATTCTGCTGGAAAACATTTTGAAAAGTACTAGATCTAATTCACTACATCAGTTTAATGAGCTGAGAAAGAAACGACTTACAAGCCTCTAAACACAGATTTTTTTTTTTCCTATTAACTATGGAGCACTAATTGGCATAAGCTAAATGTTAAAGGCAAAGGCAAACTAAAATTCAGAAGTCTCAGTATTACATACCACTCCTTTTACATTAGTCTGGTGCTTGACAGAAACTCATTCAGGGCAGGCTGGAAATTTCTGACTTTTTATTAGCAAAAATATTGGCACCAAATTGAATATATACATAACTTTTTATGTATACACACTTTATCTCACACATATATAGACTGATTTGTGCCAGTTTTGAGACAGGTAGGTAGATGCCTATATTTCTTCCTCCACTGTAGTTCATAATAGCCCATCATTCAAGGATGTAGGTGGTGGAGAACAAGATTTATGAACAAAGAAGGTAAGGTGCCTGGATTTCATTCGCTCCTGCAGTTGGCTGTGAAGTTGTTGGAGAGTCTTAGCCTTGACAATCTTTCATTTCACCCAGACAAATGTAGTACTGAAGATTAACCTTGACCTTTCATTCACCTGATGAATGTTCTCACTACTGTGTTAGTCTCTGTCCCAGTCTCTGAACCCAGAGTTCTAAACCCTCAGTTTTTGGAAGGATAATAAAAGGGAAAATAATTCCCCAGGAATTACATTATCCCTATTTTTTGCTCATACAGGCTTTTTTTGTTTGTTTTACTCATCAGATATAATCACCACTAGACCCTTTTAAAAGTTATTTAGACACTGTAAAAGGGTAAATGATGGGAAAGTTGTTTTGGAAACATTACTGGGTGGGTGAATCTTAAATTTTTAGGTGCTTTGACACTTGGAAGAAGTTGGTCTTGCACAGCTCAGAAAGAACACTGGGGATTAGAATCTGGACTCTTAAAAATTCAGACTAGAGGAGCTGCGTTAAATCAGACTTTCTAGTGCTGGGAGTGTGCTTAGATACAAACTTGACAGCAGTACTGGCAACAGCTGGAATGCTTCTAGTTAAAATTATATACTGTGCAGAATGGCATAGTTCTTTGATTGAATATTCTTTATAATCCCAATATATGTGTTTGTCATAAAGTAATTATACAGTGAGAACATCTCTCTGTGCAATGACATCGTTCTGCTAACTGTGCTCAAGCACTAAATATATTATCTATGCTTTCCCTATGTGTCTGGCTGGATTCATACACGCTCACACATTCACATTAAATTCTGTCTGGTTGATACTAATTACATTAAAAGTAAAGCTAAATGGCAGTAAAAATAATTTGAAATTTTGAGCTTTAAAGTGTACTCTTTTGTTTGTGATATTAAGTTGTTTGCTTGTTTCTTTGTGCTCAAAGATGTGTGGGAGATTCATAATCACTTATTACCCATCTACAACTTTTTTTTCATCAGTTCCCTGTACTTCTTATCAAGGGACTTATCTTAGCCCCCACAAATTTATTCTACTTCCTACACATCAATTAGAAATTGACATACACCTTAACCAAGGTATATGTACAATACACATCTACAGCAAAAAAGGAAAATATTTGTATTAATTTATCACAATTGTTGGCTTTCTAATCTAATAAATTATTCTAAACTACTGTATTACAACTGTAACCATCATATGGACAGTGAAGGTAATGCACTCAGAGATAATAGGAAAAAAAAGCCTTAAGCTACATTGATCAAGGCTACACACCATTTTTGTTACTATATTGCCTTTGCAAAGGTAGGCATGCTTCATTTTGGTAATCTTTAATCAACATACAGCATACCCGTTAAATATTTTCTATTTATTACTCTCCAAAGGCACCGTAATCAGACCATAAGTAAAACTACAGTCCCCTCTGGCCAGTCCTCTGCTGTAAAGCACATATGGTAGGGGTGGAAATAGAGGACAGAGGAACTTAACTAACAGTGGGGATTTATATTTCCAAGGGCAAAGCTTTGCAGGGATAGCAGAGCTCACCCTCAGACCAGCCACAGCACAGTACATTTGGCTTAGCTCTAGACTCTACAGGTGTGTCTCTACTACTCTCTTGTTCAGCTCTAGATAAACCCAAAACTATTTATCCACCTATCTCAAGTTCTATTTAAAGTTGGTTCTACAGATTTCATGTTTTCTTAAAAGAAATCAGTTTGGATTTTTCCTAATCATTTTCATCTTTCTTTATTACAATTCTGTACTTGGTTTCTTACTGTGTATTCCAGTTCTTGAAACAGGAACTCAGTCAAGATCCCTATCAGGACTGGAAAGCTTAAAAAAGTGCATAACCAGAAAGGAGAGCCTGAAGAAAAAAGTGTGATTTTCAGAAAAGTCTGTCTAGTCCTGAAAGTGCCTATGGGTTTGCCAGTGAATTTCTACTGCTTCACACGTCTACCACTCCCTACTCATCTTCCCAGACCACCACGGTATCTGAGCCATGAACACTAACTGGAAAGAAATGGACTCCATAGTCCCAGAGAAAGATGACATTACTGACAGATGGTTACGTGCAGTGTCTCTTTTGGAGGCTGTCAGAGCTCCTGCCCCAAACTGGGTAAGCAGCAGTTGGTCTCTGTAGCAAGCATCTGCTACAGGCTGCCCAAGAACCTGTGGCACCAGCCACAGCAGTCTCCAACAGGAGTAAAAAGAGTACACAACATCTAGGTCACATGCTGAAACACAGCAAGGATTTATTAAGCCTAGGAGATTGGAAATGTTGTGTTTAAACTGCTTCTTACTTTCCCAACTTTGTACTGGGATGCCTAGAACCTAAGAGGGAGCTATGACTTCTATTCTTTGGCAGCAATGTACTTGAAAGTTTTATTGTATCACCCAAGTTCACATATAATTAAGAACTCTTTTTTAAAGATTGGGCATTGTTACCTCAGACAACTCAACCCTAGATTGCTTACCTTGCTCAATCTTATATTATTTGGAACCTGAATGCTACAAAATTATTCTCGCACTCCCTATTCAAAAGTAAATCTAGTAGGGAATCTCGAAATCCAGTACAGTTCTATTACATACTCTGGGCAGCAAACAAAGGCAAACACTGAAACACATCAAGGACATCAAACCCCATTTTTTTACCCCTACCTAGCTTAACTGAGGCTATTTGCCTCTTTTTCTTGATGTGAAAAAGATGCTGGTGGGTAGAAATGAGGAGTAAATACAGGGGCTTTTAGCTTGAGAATGCCTGCTGGAGAGCTTGGTTTGGTAGCTTTTGTTTGAGATCGTGTACTTACACCCTGCTTACCTCTAGCAGCATATATTTACAAAAAGTAATTCACAAGGCACTCCGAAAACTGAAGCCTGCAGGAATTAAACAGTTCTTCCTCCTCACCACGATATGATTAGCTGTCTCTGAGGAGTGAGTGACGACGTCCCTCCCACTCAGCAGCTTCCGACTGACATTTCGCTAAATAGAACTTGAATCTCAAAGGGCTGATCTGTCAAGCAGTTTCAAAGTAGAAAAGATCAGGCAGGTTCAGCTTCCCCCCTCAGTTACATCCTCATTTCTAATTTTCACGTTTTATGCTTCATGCAAGTGTTAATTATAGAGATGAAAGTCAACTTGCCTTTCTTCACCCATTCTTAGCACGTACACAAAATGAAAGTAGAAGTACACATAAAGTTTGCCAAAAAGCAAAAAAGCTGACTACAGCTTGAGGAAAGTAAAACAGCACTGATTGATGCAACACAGATAATCATCATCATCATCATCCTTGTCAGCTTCCTCATCTAATGTAGTAGGATTTTGTTATGCAAAATTGCTGACTTTCTCTGACCAGAGCTTATATAAATCAGATTTTGAATTCTGTTAGATTCTTTATGACTAGTAAAGTCCTCATGGAAAGCCAATTTATACTATATAGTATCATTGAAAGAACTATGACTTTCATACAAACAAGAAACTTAGTGTCAAAGCCTCGAAGGCAATTAATCATGATGATTTTACATTTCTGTGAGTCTCCATCAAATGGAAAGCATTTTGATTACATATAAAGTGATTTATGTAATAAAGAGATAAATATCTGAAAATGGTATATTTCACTGTAAAAAGTACCCTTATTTATACAGACCAGCGTTTATATATAAGAATATTAGTACCCACCAGGTACTAATTAATTGATTAGGAAATCAAACTGCTACGGTACTGGTATGAGAGCTGCACATTCCCTAATAAATCCAGTATTTGCAGGAAAAACACAGGACTGTGTTGGTCATCCAGAAGTTCTTTACAAATTCCAATGCAGTTTTTGTCCATAGCAGATGGTTATGAAGGATGGATTTACCATGAATGATGTGATACCACCACCATTTAATAATTATAAAATTCAGTGCTCACTGCAATTACCCCAGATTTGGGAGATGCTGGTTTCATTCCCATCTCTATCTGGTCTGTGGGAGAATTCAACCCTACATATTGTATTTCCTTTGATGATTATCATAACTGCCACAATAAGAGGCATTTTGGACTAAGCCTATTTAATTATTTTTTTAAAGCTCTGACTCTCTGCTGTTGAAACTGTTCCAGATGTTATAAATAATTACACATTCATTGGAGAACTAGAACCTAAACATCAGGCTAGAAGGCTTTTCTCTGATTCTGGAATTTTTTTCTGCCTCTTACAAAAAAAATTAAAAAACTATTCCATCATATTCAGCCACAGAGGAAAAGTTTGTCTGCATGGCAGGATGATGAAGGAGTCTGTATCAGATTTCCTTTAGCATTATCTTGTTAACATAAGACTGGCAAGACACTGCAGCCTCACTTTTTATATGTGCTTACAACCATCATATAAATTCTCCAAAGATATAAAATTGGTATTCCAATGCATACTGAGGTATTATTACAACATATCATGCCACATCCTCACTAGCTTTACTCAGGGCACTGGTTAGAGGTGTATTTATCACTATACTTTTCTTGTGGGAAGTCCAAAAAAGGCACATTTTCCTAAGTCATCAAATAACTGGGTTGTTGGCCACTCTTTTAATACTTCTTCACAAGTGATGAAAAACTTGCTACAAAACAGTGTTGTAATTTTTGAAGACAAAAGCCAAGATTTTTCTTTTTTCAGGGGGTTATGTTTCAGTTCATGTTTTGGAGTTAGATGGGCAACTAGTTCTTTTACAAAATGAAAGCTACAGGCATAACATCCTTCTTGAAGATGAAAAAGAAACTTAAGTGGTCCTATCCTGAGAACTAGAGCACTGTGAAAAAAATTCTTTCTGAAATTTCTCCATGTGTGTATATATTTACTGCAGAGGGCAACTTGCCCTTTTAGAGTAAACCGAAACAAATAGTTTCGTCTAGTTAACCACTAAGGAAACCTGGGTTTGGGTATGGGGTTATTTACTGAGGAAAACAAACAGGGTTATAGCAAAAATGCTGTTCCATAGAACATAGATAAACAAAGAAAAACAGCAGAGAAAGACATTTGTCTCCCTCTTTTTGTTGGTGCCATGCAAGCAGTGTCAGACTACCCTGTCACAGTTAAGCGTGGAAAAGTTACCCAAATGGAATAAGCTAGAAAGAGCTGAAGTTGCTGGCGCACAGTTTGTAAACACCTTAAATTTCTATGAGCCTATTGCCTCCATGGACTTCTCAAGACAAAAGTGCCAAACCAAGATCTTTTGGGACTGCATGGCTTTAGATGAACCTTTACAATTTGTTGTGCCTGAACTGCACTGACTCTCCAAATATGCAATACACTGGACCAATGCTTCTGGGAATACTGGACAAAGCTGACATTTTTCCACTCCAGGAACACAAGTGCCTTTCTTAAAGAAGTAGAAGAAATAAGAAAAATGGCATCCCTTTATTTCACTACCTTTGTGTGTCATTAAACCAATGCAGTACAGTATTTTGGTCTTTGCCTTTTAAAAACATTGTTCTGCACTTTGGCAAGGTACTATAATCAGTGAAAATAGGGGGATATTAGTGGAGGGCAAAAACTGCAATTTGAGATTTCTTTGTGCTTGTAGATATTGCATGCTGCTAACAATGTTTTGCTTTATTAAAAGGAATGTATCAACAGAAGAATTAGTGCTGACTCCCAGGATGAAACTTGGGGAACTGCTGGAGTTGTGCATTCACCACTTCTCCATTTCCCTCAAAAAGCTTATCAACATCTGAAGACAGTTTTTTAACATGCTGTGTAATGCACATTATGCCCACACAAGGTATGAATCATATAAGATTAATGCAATTTTAAAGAAAATACAGTTACATTATATAAAGCCAAAATTATATTTTAAAAACTATTACATGAAATATATTAAGCAGCTTTAGAAAGAAAAAAATGCACAAACTTACTGAAATTTTTGGCTCAAATTTCTAGTCTATGCAGCCTGGTCAGAATCAATTAAATCCTCTGAGATTTGAAGAATCTCAAACTTATACTCCAAGAGCAAGCCCAAAGAAAGCAAAGAGGACAAAGATTAACACTGTAGTATTTCTGAAAATAGACTGGCATCTTAAGAGTCTCTTAATATTCTCTGACTTTCAGGAAGCAAAAGACCTCTCAAAAATTGTAATGCTGCACTTCCTGAACATACCTGTCCCTTGACCACAGGAATGCCTGAGTTACTGCTTTGGGCAGTGGAATTTCCTTCAGCTGTCCTGCAGAGCCAAAATGCATCACCCACACTCTTTCCTCTGGTCTAACAGGTGTCCCCTACCCCAGAGTCCCCTCTGGCACTGATCTCTCACGCAGCAATACCGACGTTTCTTGCAGTGCACTCGCTTTTCCCTCAGGCGCAGTTTCCATGTTGATCCTGACACTTGAAGCCTTACACTGATTTGGGCCACCATGATTACAGAAAAGCCATGCATAAGAACTCAGGACCAGTTTTTCCTTCAGTGCAGATTGCACAGGTAGCTTCAACAAAACAGAAACTTTGCTAAATATACCCACATGTAAACATATATATTATGTAGGAGGACATATATATATACATATATATATCTGACACTCATAACAGTCACTGAGGAGCTGGTGGCCCAAGGTCAAACATCTTTTCCATTTCTCCCCAGGTTTCCAAAGTAAACATCCCTGAAACATATTACATTATACCCTGAGCTTACGGTGCTAACGCAACTCTAGGCATCAGGTGCTACTTGACTGACATTTTATAAACACAATGAGTGAGATTTTATATCTTGTATTAATTCTTAATGGTTACATGTACTGAATTCAGATTACAGGTTCAAAGTTTGAAATGAAACCTGCAGTGCATATGCAGGCTATCTTCTACAGAATATCCATAAGGGATATTCTACTGTAATTGATTTTAACTTTACAAGCTGTATTACTTCAGCTGTAAAAGCTGCTATCAGAACTAAAGGAGCAAAAAAATGTCTAAATAATAAAACGAAAAGAAAAAAAAAAATCTCCATAGCCCTACAGCCCTGATGAACCTCTGAGGAGGCATAAATGTATTTATTTTTACCTGGCAGAATAACTGCTACTTAAAGGAGAAATTTTTTAACTGATTCTGCACAATAAGTAACTACCATGCATACACTGGAGCTGTGAAGGGCTTTACCGACTGCCAAACTCTATGACATAAACTTCTGCCATTTGTAGAAGCCTTTGCAATCCCCTAGATGAGAGGAAAGATGAGGAAAAAACAACCTAAAAAAGCCCCCACAGTCTGAAATTTTGTTTCATTCTTGGTATATTCCTTCTGCATGGTTTTCATTTGGATTCATTACCAAGGCATGGCAGACTGTGCTATTAAAAACAAACTCATCTCCTTATATAAAATGTGCCTTAGCTGTACGCTTGCTTGGAAAGCATTGCTGTTCTTTAAATTCCAACTTGCAAAATGGAAAGTTCAATTTTTAGTAAGTGTGTCAAGTACTACTATTAAGAGAGAACAATTTGCAAAATGATACCAAGTGCCAGATTTTTTGACAAAAATTCACTAATGCAAGCCATTAGCAATCAGTGCCCTGGGTTTTTTCCCACCTCTTATACCTTCCATGAAAGCACTAAACTCAAATGGAGAAGAATATGGCATGAGAGGGAGTTAGGGACTGCTGAACTGAGGGGAAACAACAGTCTGCTTTGAAGGCATGTCCATGGAGAGCACAGGTTGACATGATGAAAACCAATTTTGACTGCCATATAAAATGGCAAAGTCTGGGTTAACGTTTTTTGTGTGTATAGCCGAAAATTAACATCAGACAAGCATTTAAGTAAGAGCAGTAACTTAAGTGACAGCTTAGAGGCTCCTTCAGTCAACCCAGACATCCTTCACTAAACTTCAAGTACTATTCCTAGGTTCTGTAGATTGTTTTCTAGCAAGTACCATCTACTATCAGAAATTAGTATAAGATGTGCTTTTAGTAATTTAAGTATAAAAAAAAAAAAAAAACAAAAAAACCCGCAGGTTTCAACTGCAAAATGTGTTTTAAAGTTCATCAGTGACAGAAATTGGTGAAAACAGATTGACAGGAAAAGCTACTATTTTTATTCTGCAGTGAAGTGTTTATCATGACTTTTGCCCTTTCAGCTAAAGAGTTTGTGTGCAAATTCACTGTAGCTATCTGAAGCGTATTTTCTCTGCAGACTTCCAAAACCACTTGACATATGTCTCCTTTCCTCAACTTTGTTAGGAATATTTCCAGAAGAAACCCACAGCACTCCTCTTATGGACTGACAAAGAGCAGTCCTGGAGTGACCCATCCTCCCTGTTTACATAAAAGTTCAAGTGAGCTCATCAGTTGGCTACTTGCTGGAGATTTGTTATAATTGGGGCAGTCCATATGCAAGGCATGTTGGAATTAGATGGAGGGGGGGAAAGAAGACATAAAATATGTGTAGGAGAAGTGTGTAAATATAATATGAAAGTTTTGGAGAAAAAAATGCTGGCTTTATAGCTTGACTATAAAGAGAATGAAATACAACACAACAGACTGTAATAAATGATAATTTCAGCACAGAAGAATATGGATTTACTTACTTCTCACCTACACCACTGAAACATAAAAAACCATCCTACTGGCAACTGGAATATGAGTTATTATCTATAGATATGATTTAGCTAAGGTGAGATAAATAAGCTTTCAGAAAAAAAGGAGGATGAATGAGGTTTCTGAGAGAGAAAAAGCCTTTCAAACCATGTCATATCCCTTGAAAATAAAGTTTTTCATAAAGTTATTGCTTTACACAGTAAAAAATGAGGCTATTCAGATACAAAGATGTCCTATCATGTAGTGCCTTTCAGTAAGAATAAAATTAGTATGCTGTGGGAGGTGTTAGGGAAACTACATGGGAATTCAAGACAGTAGTTTGCACAGAGAGGCTAGAGGGAGCAAGGGGCAAGGACAGGGCATTTCACCACAGCATCCAGGTGTGATGGAAGCATTTCAGGACTACTGTGCCTGTGTTTGATTTTTTACCAAAATATCAAAGCCTAAACTTGACAAGAAAAAACCGAACACTGATTTATTGCCTCTGAGTCTACTGCCTAACTACACCACCATCTCCTCAATAATTTTTTTTTTGTTCCTTTCCCTGAGATAGAGAGAACTCCTAGTTCTGCAGAAATGCCATAGCTTCACTGTCTAAAACAAGAGGGAAGGTACTGAGAGATTTTGGAAACACTAGGTAGGCAATGGGCTCAATAGAATATGACTCCTTGAAGACAGCCTCGAACACCTACTTCAGGCTGGCCAGGGGAACAAATTATCAAGCCAAAAGGAAAAAGGACAGTCTAAGTATACACTTCATCTCAAAGGTCTGCAGCAAGGGAGTATAGCCATGAGTAGCCATGGCATTTCTTCACTAGAGTTCTGCAGTTAGAAAGAAAAAATTACCATATGTTTTTGTCTTTCCTATTAATGTTTAATGCCATTATTTGATTTGCTGATTGATGAAAGGATTAAGCCCTAAAGGTATAGGGAGTTATAAACCACATCTCAGTAAAGAGGAAAAAACAGTAAGTTTAGCACTTTCTGAGTATTTTCCCACACAAGGAATAATCCCATAAAAATCTTACTGAGTTAAGGAGAGTTTGTGTTATATTTTCTCAAGAGAAATCGCTCTATTTTACCTAATGATAACAATAATGAATTAGGAAGCTGGTCTGAGATCTTAACAATTATTTTTACTTTGCAGTTGTCACACACCTGGGGAATTCACTGTCATCAGGTCATGTTCAGCTGGACTTTAAGGCTGAAGAGCTCTGTGATCTTAAACAACATGTCCTTGGAAATAAAATATCTCTTATTAGAACTTATTTTAATATTTTCCTTTAGAATTTTCTTCTCCTAAGACAGACCTCGGTTGCAAAGATATAGGTGTGTTGTTATGGCATCTGTTAGCACAAGTTAAACAGAAATTATAACACTAGCAAAGCCCTTGCTTGGAAATGGAAATTCAAACTGCACTGCAAAATACTGCTTCTACCAAGTATTCAGAAAGAAGATGCCTGCATTTTCCAAAATTTGCATTTGTAACAGAGAGACACCAGCGTAGAAAACAAAGGCTGTCCAAATTCAAGTAACTGGCTGATGGGCTGACAGACACTGATGTAGAGATCCTTCATGATAAAGCAGTGCACCTCTTGTTAAAAAGTCTTTTCAAAAACACTTTAAAAGCTGTGATCTACCTTAGGCCCATTGGATTTCATATTCATTGCTTTTGCAGTCTTTGTAAGTTAAATGATTATATAAAGTTCTCCGCAGATGTGACAGCGTAAGATGTTTTTCTAAACCACGGAATAGCTGAAATACAGCTTACAGAAAACAGCCATTAAGTAGATCAGGCACGATCAGCTCAAACATGATCTGTGCAGATTGACACCAGAGAACAATACAATATGCTTGACTAGCTTCTCCTTCCTCCTTTTCCCCCTAGCTTCTTAATTCTCTATTATACTTCTTTTTCTGATGCTTCAGGCAATGCTGAGCAGTATTTTTTCCTGTGTGTGTCATTTCAGCTGCCAGGATATAATTTTAATCATTAGTATGACTACAAACACAAATGTTTGGGAACTGATGTTTGCATGTGACTCGGGAAGGTCTAACTGACTGGTGAGGATATGTGCTCCTGTCTGGCAGTGCACACAGGCATGCTTCTCAGCTACGTGAGGCTACACTGCCAGTGAATGTGACTATACAATGTTTTAAGGTCTTTATTGTCTCCACTTTCTATTTTTATACAATTGTTTATCAGATATGTTAAGTATTTGGAGCTGATTTGCATTTCTATTTTCATTTTCTATGCAAAGGCTTTTTTCCCTCTCTGAAATCAACAGCACTTAATACTCCTTCCCTTTCTCTCACAATATGAGTTGTTTGCCTTTCCTCAGGCACTTGTCACGTTCTGGAAAGACACGCAGGCTCCTAAGGCACTGCTAGCAAGCTGAAGTTGTAAACTGCTTTGTTGTGTCAAATTATTTGGCTTTTTCTTCTAATCAGGCAGAATTCCAAGGGCTAAAAAGACCACGTGTTCTCTGAAGGGGACTTGAAAAACAGGTCTTCCCAGATTTATCAAGTCACACATTTTTCTTCTCCCACTGCCATTGGTCTCTCACAGAAATCAAATGTGATAAAAAGTAGGGATGCCCCATGCATTATTGCAACAGAATAAGAAAAGTAACCTAAATACCAGCTTCACACTTTTCACAAAATACCCTACAGCTTCCAATAGGTAAGGCACTGGTTACACAGTACAACATCTGCGGGTATTCACTCTAAACAGAGAAGGTTGTGTCAGGGGAGATTGAGTTTGGGTGTTAGAAAAAGGTTCTTCAACCAGAGGGTAGCTGGGAACTGGAAAAGGCTTCCCAGGGAAGTGGTCACAGCACCAAGCCTGACAGAGTTCAAGAAGTGTTTGGACAACGTTCATGTGGTGTGACCCTTGGGGATGGTCCTGTGCAGGGCTATGAGCTGGACTCAGTGGTACTTGTGGGTCACTTCCAATGCAGCATAATATGTGATTCTGTGATTTTCTCTGTCTAAACTCTTCATGCTCTATTATAATGGTATGCAGTTTTTAAACCCTCTTTGCTGTTCCCTTTTGTCTGTTTGCATTTCCCTTTGCAGCCATTTGCTGGGAAAATGAGAACAGGTTAAGATAATCAAGTGAAATACAGAACAAACAAGGGGTTTAAGGTTCTGGAGTTCCCATAAAACAGCTGTTTCTTTCTCTATTTACTTTAATATCTGGATTTATGCACTCCCTTCTTTCAACTAGGTAGGTAGCAGACACAGTCTGATTTAAGTGTTCTTCTCTCGCTGTTTCTAAAATCAGCTGTAAATGAACTGTAGCCGGGGGGAATTCTCTCGGGAGCCTGTGCATTCTACTGCTGGAAGAGAAGAAAAATGTAAAATAACCTGGGAAAAAAGGAAGGCTAGGACATAACACCTTATAGGTAGCTTCTACCTGTTAGGAAATGTGCCTTCTTTGCAAAGTGTACTGAGGCAGTGTTAGGAAGGAAGCCGTATACAATGAAAGCTGGTGTTGCAGAGACCCAGAACACAGCAGGCACTCACTTAGCAGTACTAATGTGCTGAAATAGCAGTCCTGCTGTTTAGACAGAATACAGGAGCATACTGCTAAAATTACTGAGCTGTCTTTTTAAGATGGTGCTTGTATTTGAAGTTCATAAGGCTGACCTTCAGACTAATATCCCTTATGTTGTCCAGCTCTTGAAGTCACTAAAGTCATTAATGTTTGTTTATCTGAACTATGCTTGCCTACATGTAAGAAAATATCTACCATGAGTACTTTATAGAGGCCACAAACTGGATATTAAATAGTAATGTTAAACTGTAATAAATTTTAGAAATGGCTCTCATATTCTCCCCTTGAACAGAAACCTTTCATTCTGACCATCTTCAAACAGAGTGGTGACCCAGAAGGCACAACCCTCAACCTTCACAAGGCTTTTGCTCCTCAGTAGCTAGTAGCACATAGTGCTCAGATAGACTTCTTCCTTCGTCCCGTGAAGCAGTGAAAGAGATGCATGCAGCATAAATGTGGGATATTTCCTCTTATTTTCCAATCAGTTAGTTTTGAACTCCAAAGAAAGTACAGGATATAAAGAGTAATTTCCTTTCCTTTGATTCCTGAGTTCCCCTCATTTTAGCTGATGCACATATCTTATCAAGTGATTCAACATGCTAATCAGTACAAGAGAGATTCTACTCTGGCAAGTCTCAAAATTTAGAAACCTAAAATAATAGATGAGCACCTTCAATTTCATAAAACTGGTAACTGATTGCTTGTGCCCTTAGAGCCTCTTACCTCAAGCTAACAGCATCCTATACTAACCAGCAACTTTGCTGTCAGCACTATTTGCCACCAAGACACCTAATCCCTTGTTTCTTTCACTTGATCCCAATGGCTTATCATGATCTCTTTATGGAACCTCCAGAGAGAAAAACTAAACAAAGGAATTGAAACAGGTTTCCTTGAGATTCATCCCTTAAAAAATTAGGTAGACTAAGTGGATTTTTTTTCATTTGGTAACTTTTAAGCAAGTTACAATTCTCATAAATCCTCAGCAGTGCTGTCCAGACAGTCAAAATTTTATTTAACTCTTGACTTTAGCAGGAGTACAGTTAGTTCAACACTAAGCACTTTGAAATTTCACCCTGAACATGTTGGCTTAATTTCTTTTTTTGAAGCTCCCCAAGTGCAAATGAAGGTTTTCATTCAGCTGATCCCTGTAAACAATCCCAAGGATGCTTTTTCATTCTTTGTATCCCTATTCCAGTATTAAAAAGTCTTTCTGTCTCTCTTTTCCTGCTACCAGTCCTTGTGCCAGAGAAATAGTTGTTGGATTCTGAAATGTGCTGACCCAAATCACATCTTATCCTGAATTTGACATTTTATAGCTATAATAAGGGAGAAGAAAGGGGTCTTTGAGAGTATCACTAACATGTATGAGAATTCCATTTCAGTAGGATTTGTAAAAAGAATATGAATTTAATTTAAGTTTTTATTTTTTAGTCTGCCACAAATTGTGTTTCCTTCTGTGACAGCTGCCCTTCACTCTGACTCTTCTGCTTTGAAGATTAGCTGACAGGTCTGAAGAAGGACACAATGAGCTGCTCTTCTCCAACCACACCCTGTGTCACATAAGGCATGGAGGCGAATGGACTCAGTTTGGGCAAGAATATATATTAATTCCAGGCAAAAAATTGCTCCTAAGTAAAACCAAATATTTTGCTTGTGACTCTGAGGCAAGAATTGACCTGTAATTTTATGAGAAAGGGCAGAGACACATTTTGAGTTGTATTTATACATGTCCTTAACACTAGAATCCAATTAGCAGTGTCTAGAAGGTAAAAGGACAAATATTTGGCAGGGTGGTGCTTCATATTTTGTTCTATATCTTGCCCAAACAAGTTTGCAATTACATTTAGAGAAACCTGTTTCTTATGCTACTACACAACCAGCCAAAAATAAACAATAAAGTGTGATTGTACTTACCATCTCACAGAGATACCATCAGAGATTATTCAAGAAAGGGGGTTCTCTGCTGGAGAACCTGAGCACATCACTGCTTATGACCTGATTATTTTTGGTATCACTTTCCTCCTTTCCAGTAACCCTGTGAAATGTATTGTCACCTCAAACGACATGTGTCCTCTACCCAAGTAAAGCATCAATCGCATCATTTGGAAAACTAGAAGCTAATTTAAAAATTCTTTATTCAACAAAAGTTACTTCTGGAAAGAAAAAAAACCTCTCTAACAGCAACAAAAAAACCCCAAAAGAGGTGTTGGCTGACAGAAGCAATGAGGTTATTAGCAACAGAATCAGAAACACTCTTGGTAAAAAAGAAAGAAGATAAATTAAACATTCATATTTTATCTCAATTTCTGAAATATATGTTCTTAAGCCTACTTTGAAGTACATGATTAAATTCTCCAAAACCTTTTTATCTTTCCTTGATTGCTAAAGTTTGCTATCAGTGCAGAGCGTGTAACTGATATTGTATATCATCAAACTTGTTTCTTTATCTTCAAAAGTAACGTCTAAACTTGTTATGAATAAACATAAACAGGATGCCTGTTCCTCGTTTATTAAATATAAGCTGTAATAGAGAGAGAGCGCGCACACTCTGTAGCACAGTGCCAATGGAAAGTGCGTTCTCAGCTCGAGAAGAAACATAGGCTACTGAATTTGGGGCATGTAGAGGAATATATGATCTGAGATGAAGAAGGAACAGGATTTTGAAAAGGGAGGATATGCACAGGTCTCCAGGGAAGCCTTATGATAACGAAATGACACCTAATTTTTGCCTGTTTGTTTGATGGCCTTCAGGATTTAAGAAGAGTGGGCGGAGATGATGATGATGATGGAAGTTGACTCCCTCTGGCCCAGTGACTCTATAGGAAGTTCCGACTCAGAGGGTGGGGGTAAGTACAAAACACGAGAGAAGTAGAGGCACAAAAATAAGCAAAGAACGTCTCCAAAGACCCATAGCAAAATATTCCAATATAAGGAGACATAAATGTACCAATAAAGTATAATGAGCAATTCTACATTGCTGCCATAGCTACGTAATTTACAGAGTTGCCAAAAGATAATAGTTTTGAAAAGTCTGCCAAAAGCCTGGTAATTTGCATATAATTGTCAATAATGCTTTCTCATTTACTAGATGGAAGTTTGCTTTCACAGGATAGAGTTATTGGAATTCAATTTGCAGTCTCTGTTTTTATGACTTTTCTATACAGTACTGTATTATTTAGAAATAAATAGGGAATTTTAGATGCAGTTTTCCATCTCCTGCCCAAAGGCAAAAAATAGAGAATACCTTTTCACTTGAAACTAATAAAAATAGAAAGAAAATTATTAAAAAAGGAGAAGTACAACACCTTTTGGGTTTCAGTCCATCTTACCTGAAAACACTTCTCAAATTATTTATCTATCCTTTCAATGAAATATCCTGATTTATTTTGTAGCAAGGTCAGTATTCAGCTTTTGATTCACTAAACCCATGGTGGTGCATTTATTATGGGTGTGAGCTACCTCAGAACCATCCCCTTAAGAAGACCAGATTTTAAATGAATTGGATGGTGTTAAGAATATAGACTCAATATAATATCCTAGATTGGGATAGTGGTTTCCAGTATCATGAACAATAACCTCTCTTTGCAGGGATATGACTGCAGATAAAATCCTCATCCTCCTGAAGCCATGACAATTCTCCCAGTATCTACAACAACAGCCAGGATTTCAATACAGGTTTGTTTGCATTGCTGAGGGGAGGTTTTATGGTTAACATGATAATATTGCATGTATAAAATATGTGCATACTATTGAATCACCACTTGACTGTAGCAGAAAATATTTTTAACTAATTAACCACCATTTTCTCATTTGTCACTAGAAGTCTGCA
Organism: Platysteira castanea; assembly: GCA_013397175.1. NCBI lineage: Eukaryota > Metazoa > Chordata > Aves > Passeriformes > Platysteira > Platysteira castanea. Next base: position 283,012 of record VYXC01009513.1, read on the forward strand.
AAATAAGAATTTTTCTCATTTTCCTGTAACTTGGCAAAATGAATAACGGCAATAAATCAAAATAAATATCAATTCTATACATATATACACAGTTGCTCTCTGTGCTCTTTTCCTTTTGCACTAAGAAATCTTGATTTTGTGCATTGACATTCACTTGTGTAGTCTCTGCAATTAAGTATGTAAATTTGAAAATTTCATCTATAAATGATGGAAGAGATATTTCTGTAGCACTTTGCGTACATAAAACTTCCTGGCAGTCTGTGACTAAATGAAACATGCTTGCAAATAAAGCTCCTATCTTTGTGTTTAAACTCAGGATTCCATAGCATTCAAAACTTGGGCAAAACATGTTATCAACCAGCAGTTCTGTTTGGAGTCTTCCAGACATCTGATCCTGTATTTTTACCAGGTTCATCTTAACCAACTGACCTGCCTCAGCTTTAAAATACCTTTTCATATTCCTATCTCTTCCTTCAAAAGAGAGAGAGACAAAAATGCCTGAATTTCCTTGATGAGGGCTTTATTTTGGAGTGCATATTCTAATTTATTTCTCCAAGGCATAACTCAATATTCAAGGACAGCAAAGTCACTGAGATGACACTTCTGACTCTGCAGATGAAAGTGCACTAACAGTGACATTTCGGACCAACACAGACTTGAGTGCAGTGAGGTATAAGTAACCTTATTTTGGGAGCTCATCCTGACACAGTTGGATCATGGAACACCTTTGCAGCTACCAGCAAAATGCAGTGGCAATCTACAGCCACTCAAATAAATCTCAGAGCAGAGCATAGGATGATCTCCCACTAAGTTGTGGATATGAGCTGCAAAAGAGGTCAAATCTTGCACCAGCTTTTTAAGATGAGTGGAACACCAGCTCTGAATAGAAAAATTTAATACCAGTATGAGCAGCTAACTAGATAAAACCACAGGGAAGATATTGCTTTGTAAGTAAAACCCCTAGTGCTTTCTTCAAGATTTTTACCTTATTTACTATTATCCTGCCTCAAAAGAGGATGAAAGCAGGCCCTATCAAAAACTTATGATTGCATAATATTTCTTTCATAAATAATATCTCTATGCACAGCACTGCTTTAATATGTCAACTGTAACTTGGATTGTGTCCTTCAATCTATCATGTGCTGCACGTGTGCTGCAACAGAAACAAATAATTCATGAGTAGAGCTCTGTGCGATATACATGATATATGAACCCTCCTCTGAAGTGGAATATATGCCATACCTCATGGTATCATGGTATGATTTTCTTTATTGCATGTATTATCTATTTAAATTTTATTTATCTTTCATGACAAGCTGGGTGCCCATAGGCTGCTAAGTATTCAAAGCATTGATAACATGTAGATTTTTTTTCTCCCCTAAGAATAGTACATTTCCTGTAGTATCAATTTTGTGGAAGTATTTGTGAATACTGGACACATTCCCTAAACATTTGAGGAGTAAAAATGGGACTTCTTTCCAGAAAACTCCAAATACTGTTTTGAAATAGCTAAGAAAAATACTTAGACATTTCATGTTAAAATAGATTGCTCAACTATTAAAAAGAGAGGGAGAGAGAAGGCAGTAGATAGAAAAGGACTATGTGTCTTAAGCTATCATGATGGTACCCTCTTTACTTCGTCCCACAAGTTTTTTCTTTGATATGGTCCCTAAACAAAAGACTCCTTGCTCAAAAACTACTGCCCTTGGTTGTCCTGCTTGGATATCAAATCTCTTTCTGCTATTTTTCACTATTCTTACTCTCATCCCTTCAGATGTGCTTGTGTTTGTCCTAACTGGGCCTTGTAAGTCCATACTTCCATCCCTCAATATCTTGCTCACCACAGACAGCAACAACGTGTTCCTGCAGTTGAAAAAATTTTTCTCATCTGTTTCTGTATTCCTGAGGGGAGCTCTGCAATATTTCCTTTCTTTCTTCTCTCCCCTATGTGAGTACGCACATTAATTTTTAATGTGTCCTTTCCCGAATTTATGTAGTACAGGAGAAGTCCATGACAGTAGATGAGATCTAGTGCTTGCAGAAGGAAGCAAGACTAGACAAAGAGGTTTTTCAGGAATGAGATAAAACAGCAGCAAAAATAATACAGTTGAAAACCTAAAGCTAGCTGGACCCAAGAGAGGGATAAAATGTGCACTTTTGGTAAACTGTACAAGCTTTACAACTTCTGCCTCACTCCCACAATGTCTTAGAAACAGACCTGATCATGTGTTGTTTGCGTACCAGACAGCTGTAACTCCATAAAGATGCCCTAGAGATCCATTAAGCAGTGTGAAGAATGTCTTTGTGGGTGTATGGGTTGAGAGGGATCAGGGACTTCAAGGAAGCAGAAAACGCAGTAAGAAACAGGCAGTGTAGTGACTACCAGGAGTGTCCACTTGGGTGTTCCTTATCCAGCATGAAAATAGGCCAGATTTAGCCAGAAACCTGCTGGGTTTAAAGAGCTGTAGTTTCTTAATAAATTCTTTTCTGTTTTACATCTTATTTGCATGTTTTTTATTTTTAATGAATTTCTATTATATACTGACACCTGAAAGAGAATTAGTGTCATCCTTACAGTTTTTTGCAACATATTAGCTTTTAGCTGCACTTTTGTTAATTATTTTTCTTGACAATAAAGCATTGTTGAGATAACACAGAATGGTGTTAGCTTTGGCCTTTTTATACAGACAGCCTGGGAACACATCTGTTCAGCTGCCACAAGCAGCCACTTTGCTGCAGTCAGTAACCCCAAGACTGGGAATCTACTGTCCTTCCTGCAGCCAGTGACGCCCACATCCACCATCCACAACCTGCACCTCTCCACATGAGAATTCCTCTGTAGCACTTCAGTGCATCCGGGTTCCCAAAATCTTTCACAGAAAATATGGACACTCTCCTGCCTAGTGATGCCAGTGCTGTACACTGAGAATTCATCCTTGCACGTACTGAAGACACTTGCAACATGAGCACAAAGACTTAGGATCTGGGACGGACTCCTGGGTCCCATTGTTTGGGATACAAACTTTGTAGCTCTCCCTTAACTCATAAAAAAAAATCAAGCGAGCAGCAGATGAATTGCAACAAAGAAACTGCTACAAAACAAGGAAGTGCACATTGGCTGGTGCCTTCGAGGCCTCTGAGGTTATAAGGGAAGAACAAAACTTACATGCATGATATTGTTTCAGCACAGCAGTGACCCAGGACACCCTCCCTGCTGCTGAACTAGCCCCCAACAGCTTGTTTCAAGTTCTTGTCGTGAGCTTTGCCCACTGTGTTTGTCCATCATATCTGCTCATGAGTCTAAAATGGTGGTTTATTCAAATACTTCCAGCTCTTGCTTTACACCAAGGTAGAATATACAGGCAGAAAATATGATCCTCATCTCCTGTTCTGAAATAAAAACTAATTTCTTTAATTTTAGTGGCCCAAACTATAGAGATAAGCAGGTAAAAGCTACTACGATTTCCTTATAACTACGTAAACATTCCCCAATGATAAAATGACTGGAGCTATCATACTTCCCACAGCCTGCACTCCATGCTTCTAATAGTTGTTAATGTTCCTTAAACATTTTAATTGTTCTGCAAAATGTCATAACTAAGAAAGATGGAATGGATAAACATGTTAGATAAATCAGAAAAGCCCTATGGAAAGTGTTGCAGTTGGGAAACAATGCCATTAACGTAATTTATTTCTTTCTTTACAGAATTCTCCAAAATTGCTGAGCGACAAATTATCATCCTCTTCCACTATCGCCGTGTGGATGTTTGATGGAGAAGCTGCTGCTTTATTCCTGAGGTGTTCCTTGGCGTGGCACCCCCGGCAGTGCTACTTGGCCCCGTGGCAGGCCAGCTCTCTCAGCCATGCAGGGGGAACACACAGCTCACGCTCACACTGAGCTGGCCGGCTCAGGCTGCACCAGAGGCAAAGGGTCAGGAGGCAGCCCCCATAGAGTTCCGAAGGGTTTATTTACCAAACCACAAGGGAAGATTCCATGGATGGAAAGGGGCAGGCTTCCGCCCAGGACACACTTATAAAGGGGTACAGAAGGGAGATGGGGTAATATAACAACCAACGGGGAGAAGGAGGGGGTGGAGTGGGGACTGGATTACAACCCCTTAAGGGATACAAGGGGTGTATGGCTACCGGCCAACCAGACAGACCCGACCTCCATAGATCCACTAGGCCTGATGGGAAAAGCTTTTCTCACCTTGAGTTAAGGAGGGATACAAGGGGTGTCTGACAGTGCCAGACAGACCCAATCTCCGTAGATCCACTAGGCCTGATGGGAAAAGCTTTTCTCACCTTGAGTTAAGCAGGGATCTTAAACTTTGGAGTTGGCTCACCAGTGGGCCTGTCTTGTACCTGGGCTCTTTGGCTGCCCGGCCACCACAGCTGCTGGGTCAGCCACTGCAACATTCCACTGATAATACTTTTGTCAAAAATGCAAAGATCATTTTGGGGTTTTTTGGTGTTTGGTTTTGGGTTTTTTTTTAATCTTTTACCATAGAAAAATAACATTCTAAAAACATCATACTAAGAAAAGAAAAAACCCAGTATTTTCAATGTGGGATGTGTTACAGTGCAATTCTACAACAGGTAATGCCTGTCTAAGATATGGACAGAGATCAGCAGCTCAAGGCTAATAGTGTGTACCGTAATGTGCCACATTACTTGACCCTTTATGCCTTATAATACATTTAGTATCAAGTTGTACTTTGTAAATCAACAATAATTTGTTTTCTGTTTCTCCAAGACATCGCTGATTACAAAACTCAAATTTTGATTTGCATTTCAAGCATTGTAAATGACGTTGAGGACCATGAACTTCATCTGTGTACTCCTTTTAGATGTGTTAGTTCATTCCCATATTGTCAGCTAACAAAATCATCTCAAATGTCTTTTTCACTGCCGTAAACTTGTCAGATGAAGATTTTTACCCATTTAGGGGGGGATATTCTGACTTCTGTTTGTTTGTTTGTTTAATGTTTTACAGTTAGATATCCAAGGGTTCCAATCTAAAGATTTATATTTTAATAGAAAAGCTATCCTTGTAACAACACAAGATGGAGAGATGCTGGAAATAGGCATTTACATGTGACCTCACCTTTGCCAATAAAGACTGCAGAATCAAAGTTATTTTTTAAATCTACTAATATGGAAACACTCAACAGGACAACTGACAGGGGCAAAGAAGTCACAAATACAGGAGAAGGCTTTTCTTTGACTTTAGGATATTTTCAGTTCTATATGGTAAAATAATGATAGATTTTATCCAATAGTTACATGATAAAAATCTAATAATGGAGTGAGTTTACTGCAGGATGACTTGGCGAAATAAAACTGGGCTAAGGGATTTTTTTTAAGTTTCAAAAGGACAAGCTTGGGTAACTAGCAAGAAAAGTTAGTGAGATTAGAGTTCAAGTCCTCCACTACAGCAGACGGCAAAGATTTTTCAAGGTGAAGATTAAAAACTTACTTGGAATTCCCAGTTTGGGCAACAGGACAAAATATGAAGGGAAAAGAATCAACTGCAGAAGGATATAAAACTATTTCCAAAAGCAGAATGAAAACAAGCATACATTTTGGAAATCTCAAAGTGTACAGATCAACTAAGATTTATTAGAATTGAAGCTGAGCTGTAATTCTGGAGGAAGATTTAATAAACAGCAAAAGTTTCTTAAGCTATAAAAGGGAAAGATGAAAAATGAAGAAAGAAACTTGATTTCCACTGACATTCAGCCAAAGTCAATTTAGTTACAGTCCCCAAATAAAAATACTGCTTCTGTGTTCATTAAGAACATTAGTACTTAACAACAGAGCAACCAAAGAAGAAAAACAAAGGAAATAAAAATATTATTCATCATATTAGGATTGAAAATTGTAAATGGAAATTGTAACATCTAAAGGAATGCAAAAAATCCTAAGTGCTGAGATGCCTTGGGTTGGGAAATCCAAATTGCCAGTACCGATAGGAAAGAAATATAGCACATGAGAAAAGGATTTAATGAATCTATCAAAGTGAGTTGGTATTTATGAATACAGAATAATCAATCTGTATTTAGGAAAGGGGAAAATAAAATGAGAACATATGAATACCAGTTACTCTGACTGTAGTAGTATTATCAGCTTAAGAAGAACTTTAGGAAGAATATTGCTTGGATGAGAAGCAAGATGAGAGGAAAAAAGATAAGCCTTGAGAATACCATGGTTTTGGCCAGAAAAAAAATCTAATGTGTGAGAAAGATGTGGATAGTGAAGTTCTCTGAGTATCTGCTTTGAATGTCTGTTTTCTTCTTGCTGATATTTTTGCATGTTAGTGTTTATAAGTTTATAGGACACAAAGCTTAAAATTATTAGCAAAAGGGAAGAGAAAAATGAATGCAAATACAACACAAAGTAATTAAAAACCTTTTCGTGAAATCAGTGTTAAAAAAAAAAATTAATTTATAAAAAGTCCACTGTGGCTACTACCAGGATTTTCTGATAGAAGTGTAGGTACACATTATGCGACAAAAAATTTAATTTTGTGTGCAAACTGTGGATTGCAAGCTACAGCTTTGGAAAAAAAGGCCAATTGGTGATTCTTCATGAAGCCACTCATGGGAACTAGGCATAGATATCCCACAAACCAGGCTCCAGCACACACCTCAGTCACGAGCTGAAGCCTGTCATTGTCTCTAGAAAACCCTGAGTAGTTAGAGAGAACTCAGGACTCTGCTCCTTGAGCCTAAGGTTCTTCTTCCTCTCTGTTGATACTTTTGTTTTCAGTCTTCTCTTCCAAACAGACCCACCACACTGTACTTCAGTTCTGCCTGTTCATTACTCCAGACCTTCCCACATAGGTTCTTTGGCCATCAACCACAGTGATCAGGTAATTTTGTCTTTCATAATCCCCAAGGACAGCTAAGAGCACTTGTCGTGCTGTTAGATCTAATGTTTTGATGATTTACTATCTATTTTCCAGCAATATTTTTAGTGGGTTGTTAGAAATTAACATACAGTGGCATTATTGTTCTTTTGGAAGCCCAAGAGGAAAGCAGTCGCATGTTCTTCACGTCTTCAAGCACACCTATCAAAATAACTGTGGAGCACTGTGTCACACGTCCCTAGCATGCTGCTCCAGGCAGTGATAAACAACAGGCCTCTCCGTGAAGTTTCTGGTGGCTGCACAAACCTTGCATTTATCAATACATTTCCTGCCAGTGGATAAGTCTGACTACACACAACCTCAAGAAGCCAAGTGCTTAATTCACGGGAATTGAATAGCTCCTGTGCAAAAAGCAGCTGAATTGCCTGGGTGAGAGGAGAGTGACAGGGATAGACACACACAACAGTTACAAAAGGAACTGGAATAAAACATCCACAGCTTCTCAGTTTCTACAAGAATGGTTTGGTCTGTCATGACATGTAGCTTGAATACAACAAAACTAAACAACTTTGTCTAACAAACACATCCTTTCCCAGCTGGTCCCTTTGCCATGTCCCACCGCCCAGCAATTCAGCTGTACCACACCCAGTGAATCACAGAGAACACAGATCAAGCCAATGAGTTCCAACAAATTTACATCCCTTTACCGTGAGAAATCTATGGTTTTTTGCTGACAGTGTGCAAACAAGGTTCCCTTATATACCTTCAGTCCACTTACTCACCAGCTGAATTATATCCTGTTTAAGCTGTGACGAAAGCCTAGGCACAAGTTAACTTTGTGCATCCATGCTACAACTGTCAGTCTGAAAAAGTCCCGTCCAACAAGAATTGCTGACAGTGGTGGAGGAAATTATATTGCTACTTACCCCACGTAGCAATAAAGCCTTTCCCCCGGTAGCATCTTATCTCAGTTGGTCCCCACATTGGGTGTTATCTCTTCCAAAGACTTTGTGATTTTCAGTCTGAACTGTAAGTTTACACCTGATCTGTGAGTGCATAGGAATTCCCCCAAATGATACCAAACTTTTAACCATGTCCTTGTTTTCCCTGTAGGATTTCCACTTTTCCTCCTGAGGCTAGTTCTCTAGCTCAATACAAGCAGCATGCTGATGCTTTCTTCACCATAATTTTAGCACAAGATTAGCCACTCTTAATGAATGTAAACATACCAGGTATAGAAACATCAGAAGAGATAGTTCCTTATAAATAAGAAACCATTAATGTTGTAATAATTGTATGTATTTACAGCTGTCATGAGGAAAACTTTCTGCAAATAAATTAAACATATTTTATAAGGGCATAAAAAAATGACATTAGCAAAAAATTAAAATGCAACTCACACAACTGCCAACAAGGTAAAGCAATAATGACAGCTGTGTTATCAATCTCTGATGATGCCTTATTAAGTAATTTAAATAGTTTTAACAAGAAGTGTATATTGTATAAAAAGAACATGTGCTGAACCAAAAATTAAATGATAAATAGCATGTAACAAAAGGGTAGATATCCTGAAAAAATTAACTGAAGATAAAGTTTAAATCAAAACTGAAAGTACATAGCAAGTTGACAAATGATGCTGTTAAAAGTCAGCAAGATCTAATATAGAAGATACCAGAGAGGAAAAAGCAGTTCAAAAATAGTTCTTACTATATTTATAGCTCCTACAGTTTAGGAAAGAAAAATAGTAGACACAATTTATAAAAAGAATTGATATTCTGGGCAAGTCTACAAAAAGAAGTCAAATCATATAAATGTGATTGCACATGGTAAAAAGCAGGCAGTTGTTTTTGTATTTGCTGTAATCTAAAATTTAGGTCACTGGACTGAGAAGTGGTAGTCTTATAATATAACTTGTGCTCCACCTGACTTGCAGAGAGCAGAGACCAGTTGTTTCAGGGATTTTTTTCATCTGTAATATAAGCAATAAAAACAAAATAAAAATACCTCAAGATCTGCAGTTAAAAAAAAAAACAAACCAAAACAACATACAGTCCATGGGAAAAAAAAGGTCTAGTTTTGATCTGCAAGGTATTAATTATACAGTAAATTACAATGAACATTTTAAAACTCTCCAACAGTATTGTAACATAGGGAAAGAGAAGCAATATTTGAGACATGAAATACTTATGAGCAGAAAACATACACAACAGGATTAAAAAGAATCCTTTTTGACTTCTTTGTTTGTAATGAAAGATTAGTATGCATCCAGTTATGGGGATGATGCAGGCAGAGAAATACAAAGGCAAAGTCTGGGAACACCAACATGAATTGTGGATCTATAAGTCATCTGTGTATAAGCGATAACATAAGCCACAGGAATGAACAAATGCATGAGCAGGCCGGTAAAAAGAAGTACTAAAATGACAACAGCAAACAATGAGACAATAAATGTAACATCCAACTGCCCCCTCCTACCTGAGTCAATCACCTGAAATGCGTGTTCAGAAATGCATTACACAACAGGAGAGCACTCCCCTGGACATCAAACACTGATGACAGTCAAAGTACTAGGCACTGCAAGAGCATCTTCTGTGCCTGATCCAGTATGTCCAATGCTAATGACACATCAAATAAAGTCAGATCACATGAAACTCACTTGATTTAACACATGAAGGTCATTAAAAACATTTAATAAAATTAATTCATTTGAGTGCCCTGCTTTTATCCCTTACTGAAGGGGGTCAAAACACCCTTAAGGAGTGTGAGAAGAGATGGCTTAGGAAGTACTTCCAAGACTGTCAAGAAAGCAAGAGTCACAATCAAACAGGACAGCAAGCATTAATAGCATTTGATTTCTTCATTACAAGAGTGCTTTACTGTGGGTAACACAAAGGTTAAACACAGTAATTTTGACCAAAATATCACAGACTTTCATCGAATTAAACTGAGGGAAAGTATCCAAATATTCCCAAAGGTGTAAAAATGTTCCATGTTGTGTCTTATCTCTCAAGGGACATCACACCATAAATACTTATAATTTAATTGAAAGGATGACATTCTGGGATGCATATATTTCAGAATGAAGAGTAGTGAAATATATGTCTAAAGCATTAAGAGAAATACTGAAGACCTACTTGTGTGTTACAATTACTTCATTCAAGCAAAAATACAGCACTGGACTCAGTCCTAGCCAAGAGCAAGAGCCTATATTCCTGTTAAACTGTGCAGTCCACGTAGGTGTATTTCTGTGTCCCCATTATCCCCGCAAAAGCAAGAACATTTCTGTGAGTCGACATCCCATCTGGATGCTAAATTTGTTTCCTTGAGTCCTGGAGTATATATTTGTTAGTCCTACCACAGAGGCTGCTTCAGGACAGATGAGTAGAAATAGCTCCTACTTCTATAGGATGGAAGAGCAGCTCAGGACTGTCAAGACACAGAGAACCTCAGAGTGTTCCCTTCCCCGGGCTGTGCTCTCATGTCAGCTGCAGTGACCAGAGTACATAGTAGCTACATCATCTTTGGAGGATATTACGCTTTTCTTCCCAAAGCTGGATATACTAACTTCTAGTAGAAAGAAGACTCATTGACCTTAGTACAGGGTAAGATGTGAACCCCTTGCACAGACATGAGGGGCAGAGGATGGGGGAAGGAAAAAGCAAAAACTAGTAATTGTTGAGGAACAAAACCAAAGCTATCATTTAAAGTAACTGTCATTATTTGAAAAGAGAAAGAAAATAAATTTGGTATATAACAGGTATAGACAGCGTTATTTTAAACAAGAGTATCTTCAAACTTTTCCATTTGCTGTCAACATCTCTCTAAGTGCTATTGAACCATGGAGCCATCACGCAAATGAAAGCAGGAGATTAGACTGAAGTGGAAAGCAAAGCAATAATCTGAAGGTCGTGGTGACAGAGGAGGCACAAAGTGATCCTTGTTACGCAATGGCTCCAAACACTGAATAGTCAACAAAGCTATCATGTTAATAAAAGCAAAGTACTGCCACTATAGTCTGTGACAAAATGAATTATGACTCACAAGAGGCAAATATTAATGAGAAGCTGCCTATCAGAAAGTCTCTTACTTGACACAACTTTGAGAAGTGTCTCATATATAAACTCTCTTCCAAAGTGTTTTTAAAATAAACATCTAGAAGTTATTACACAACAGGATGCTCCAGAAGATTGCTAAAAAGCCTTGCTTTTACATTTTATGGGTATTTGGTGCAGCAATGGAGAGTATTTCAGATTTCAGTCTGAGGTTTAAAGGAAGTCCCTGACATACAATAGTTACCTGTAAATATTTATTTGTGTGTGTTTCAGTTCCATTTTGTTTCTGTGTATAGATGTCTCCTGAATCTTCCTTGCTGCCAAAGTCCAGATAGGTAACCAAGATTCATATCCTACTTTTTTTCCACAGTTGGAAGGACAGAAGAGGGAGAAAACCCTACTAACCTCTATATTCTATTTAAAACGCATAGAGGAAACCAAAGTGTCTTGCCTTAACAACATAGTTGTTTTTTCCTCTTCTTTTCTTTCCCACTCTGCTTACCTTCCTCCCAACCCAGTTACCCGGCCATTCAGACTAAGAGTACCAAGAGAAGTAGTACTTGACAGAAGCTTTCTAAACAAAAGTCACTCCAGCTGGCCAAGCAAGTTGTCTGTGACTGTGCAGGTGGTGGAGCTGCATAAGGCAGCATCCTCAGGGTCTTATTCCCCCTTTTCTGTTCATGTTATTTACTGTTTATTCCTCAGGCTCTGAAGGCAAAATGAATTGCAGTTTTCAGATGGTAGATTTTATTTATGTGTAACTAGAATGGCATTTATATTTATATTTATATTTACATAAATCCATGGTATTACGCAGCTGTTATTTCTAGATTAGGCTGAAACAGTAAAATGATCTGCATCTATGTTTACGTGGGGCTAGCACCATAAGTGCACACAAGCTTGCACTCCAGGAGCGCACAGGTGTGTGGCAGAAGAGAGAACAGGCTTTGAACAGCTTTGCTCATTGCTCAAAATCAGAAAATAATTTCTGCAAAAAATAGCTCAGTGGTAGTGACTCACAAAATTGCAACACTTTTTTTGAGTATTTCTGTTCACTGATCAAATAAGCAAAAGTCTTAGATCCCTCTGTGACTAATAACCACGCTTCGCATTTCGTAATGTTATACCTCACAAAATTTCCCAGATTATATTAAAAAATCAGTTCCCTCTGTTTTACCGAATCCATTAATCAGAACTGCTGCATATAGCAAATACGATGACTTTTTATAACAGCAATATTCTCTTAGTTACCTTTCTTTCCTAGAAATGGACCTCTATGCATATAATATAGAGAAGAAAGATTGTTCTGATAGTAAAAAACTAGAAAAAACATCTGCCCACTAAATATATTGATTCATGTTTTAAGCAAGCCATACTGCGCTGAAGTAGAGCCTCTACCAGGGCTTTTGCACAGATGGTAGCACAGATTTTTAAATTATTATTAGATTATTAGATAATTGTGCTCCTCTCAACCCAAATATAGCCCATCTTAAAACATCTTTTGAGCAGCACTGCATTATAAAAGGGTTCCTGAAATGATCCAAAATAGTATTTTTCTTTAACATGGATGGTATAGAAGGTTAGAGAAAGACAAGTAACAGGAGCATATGAAAATAATGGAAATGCAACCAAATGGTTTATTATCACTCTTAAAAAGAAAGGTTTCTTAACAGTCTATGCCTATGTATATATATATGAAATAAACCCTGCAAATTTTAAATAATATTTTACATACTCTTAATACTGAATTTCTGAATTACCAAAATACTCAGAAAAGAAAATCCACATGGTTTTCTTTGTATTGTGCAAGTAGCAACTTCATTTGAGAACTCCATCCTGTAATTTCTTGCTGTTCAGTGTAGTGAGCCATTAAAAGTGAAAGACTTTACTGAGCTGAACAGAAATAAAGACAAGACCTTTATGACAGTAAAAATCATGCCTGAAGCAATAGCTTTCTATACATCTAATTCCCATGTCTACCATTATATGTTATTAGTCACAAGCGGATCCTTATACATTTAGTCTAGTATCATTTTCACACTCTTATCTGACACAGTCTTTTACCTTCTTGCTTCCCCAAGTTAGCTCTGTACCTGTTGGAAGACGGTGTTAGGCAATGTGTTCACAAGTTCACATCAAGGATTTTGTTACTTTGAAAGTATGTATTTTATGTGTTCTGGAAAACCTTAATTCCACGAACATGATCCCATGTTAACAAATTTACAATTAGGTTGACCTGCCTATGACAGCTACCTCCATCATCACGAACACTAGTCCCCGGTTGAGAAGTGGGAGTAAATGACTTAGAAAGTGATAATAGAGGTCGTGCCATTCAGTGGGATGCCACTTCTTGTTTTGCTTATCATGATCTAGTTCCTATCCATCCGTTCCTCCCACCTCTTCTCTACAGCAGTTTTGGTGGTCTGCTGCATACTGAGCAGCAGATGTTCTTTTCTTGATATTACATGCAAATATTTCAAGCAGCTGCACAGAGCTGATATTATCATATGAGAAACACGATGACTTTGACTTTCTCTGCTGCCACTAATTCACTTTCTTGATTTTCTTTGGAGCCTAAGCATTTACAAGTATGTATATAATAAAAATAACAGGTATTTTATTGTTGCTGGTGTTGCTATATCCATTTATCTATTTGACTGTGGGACATAAAATAATTTCTTACCTTTCTTCCTTATCTCAACAACTAAATACATCAGGAGGAGGCAGACGGTGGTCAGTCCTGGCACAGGAAGAGAGCAAAGAGGGGGCCTTGTCTGGGGAGCTAGAGCATTCTCAGTGCGAAGATGAGGAGTACACAGAGCTGTCCCAAGGAGAAATCAACAAATACCAAGAAGGGTTCCAAGGGGAAGCCAGCACTGGGCAGGAGCTACCCTAGAAGAAGCCAGTAAGGCACCAGGAAGGGTCCCAAAACGAAAGCCAGCACAGAGCAGGAGCTGCCCAGAGCACAAGCCTGCAAATACCAGGAAGGGTCCCAAGTGGAAGCCAGCACAGAACAGGAGCTGTCCCCAGAAGATGCCAGTAACTACTAGGAAGGGTCCCAAGGGGAAGCCTGCAGTCAGCAGGAGCTCTCCCTAGAAGAAGCTGGTAGCTGCCACGAGTTCTCCGATTGGGATGAAAGCACTGAGGAAGAGCCTTCCCACGGTGATGTCGGTNCTTCCCACGGCGATGTCGGTAGCTATCTAGAAGTTCCAGACCGGGAAGAATGCACGGAGCAAGGCCCTTCCCAAGGACAAGTCGGTAGCTCCCAAAAACTCTCTGACTGGGAAGAGTACAGCCAGCATGAGCTCTCCCACAGAGATGTCAGCAGCAACCAGGAAGTGTCTGATTCAGAAAAATCCGTGGGCCAAGAGCGTCCCGAAGAGGAAGGCCAGGAGGTGTCCAGAGAGAAAGGTAAGAGACCCTCCATGCAGTCCAACTGGGAAAATGACAGTGACCAAGAGCTGGCGCCAGACAGCTGGAGGGAGAGTATCAGGGACAAGCCCTTGCTGCAGG
>VYXC01009514.1:0-26769 GCA_013397175.1 Platysteira castanea
CTGGGCAGGATCCCTGGGCTGTGCAGGATCCATCCCGCGGAGGGTGAGTGACCTGAAGTGACATCACAAGTGACATTAGAGCCTCCTGCAGCCCCACTCCGTGCCTGTCTCTGCCTCCTTTGTGCTCTGGGGGAGGAAACAAAGGGAGTTTGGGAGCCGAGGGTGATGGTTCTGATTATTTCAGGGCACCGTGAAATGAGGGCACGAAATGCCGCTCTTGAGGAGCTGTAAATACAAGCTCCACACAAATCTGATTTTGTTGTTGTGTTTTTCCAGGAGCTGGGAGGAATGATGATGCTGTGAGTAAGGTATGTTTGGGTTCATTAGTGCAGAGCTACTAATGAAGGCAGAGGGCAGATGATCTTACATTTTAAATTCAGAAATAGTGGTCAGAGTGCAATGACTAATTTGTGAAGAGTTAAGTACACTGTTCATGGCTGGCTGTGTTTCTATGCTTGTTTGTTTGTTTGTTTGTTTGTTTTTGTGGGGTTTTTTAAACTGAATTTTTTGTCCAGAGCTCAAAATTCAGTCGTGCCCCAGGGAAGAACCTGCCGGTAGCCCTCTCTTGATGGCTGGCAGAGTTGGGGAACTTGTGATCACAGCTTCCAAGACAAAGCTGATCCCTCAAATCATCCAAGAGATTGGAAAAAATTCCTTTGCACAGAGAGAATTAAACCAAGATCATTTGGCTCCTGGAAGGACTGGAGCTTCTTTTGCGGATCTTGTACTGGATAAATATATTTATATATTCACACAGACGTGTACACATCCTCTCTCTCGGTCTAGAAAGATCACCCTGGAATTTTACAATGAGCAGATGCATTGAAGACCAACAAACCTCGTAGAATTTGACACTTCACTGGCCAAAATCTTAAATTGCCCTGAAGTGGCTCTGATGACTCGGTGAAATTGGAAGATGTATCTTTAATTCGCAGACGTGAATCCACGTTTTCCTCTCCTCCTCCTCTCAGCTTTCCAACCGTTCTGTGTCTCCTGGAATTGCTCTCTAATGAGACCTTAATTGGCTGCTAATTCTTTTGTCTGCAGCACGAATTGGTCTCTGGGGAAGGCGTTTGACGAGGTTTTTGTTTGCACCAGGCAATAAAGCGAAAGGCTGTGATTTATTAATTAGTTAGGGACCAGCAGCAGCCCCTGCAGCTCACGGGGCAGGCTTAGGGCTGGGTTTAGGGCTGGTTTAACACAGGCACACCCCCTGCACCTCCCAGGTTACCCCAAGGTAAGGCCCAGCCTGGTGGGGCCGTGCCTGGGACTGTGAAATCCAACTTTTCCTTCATTTTCTGGTTGGCAGGGCTCGGACTCGCGGGGAGCAGCCGAGGGGCTTCCGACCCTGACGGTCACCACCATCCTGGTAAGGGACGTTCCGTGGCAGGGAGCAGCTGGAGCTGCACCTCGCCTTTCATACGGCACCTATTTATGTGCGGGGGGTGCTTTGGGCTGGCGTTGGCAGCGATGTCCCCGTTCCTCGCCGTGTTCTGGGGCTGCCTCGGGGCTGGAGAGGTGCCCGTTCTCTGCAGTGGGCAGTGTCCTGGGGGGCACAGGGCTGTGCCCACACCTCAGCCAGGCCACCTGAGGGGCTCAGTGCTGTTTCTGCCCCAAATTGGGAACACTGTAAAGGTCACAAGGGACAAAACCAGGCTATAAAACCCCCCAAGTGCATCGCCAGGCGCTCCAGACAAGCAGGACCTTCAGGAGCAGCTGCAGCAGCGAATTTTCCGACCCTGATGGCTGGCACTGCCCAGCCTGCGCCCCTCACCTGAGGCTTTGAGGGGCCAAATGAAACATTTGGCTTTTAGGCTGAGAAGAGATTTTCTCTCATTCCTGTGGTACCTGTGACCTGCAGGACACAGCTGCCCCGCTGGTGGTTCATGGCTCCAGGGAGCATCCTCCCAGTCTGGGAGCGTTATCCCTGCGTTAAAGAGGAGAGCAATAACGGGGAGGGTTTGCCAAGGTGCCCTGGGTGTCCCTGCCCCGTGGGAGGCTGCAGCGTGTCCGTGTCCCTGTGAAATAAATGATGGGCAGGACTGCAGGTTCTTTAAATGCCTTTATTAAAAGTGATCAGCTTAGGTTGGGGGCTGCGGCAGCCTGCGCAGATTTCCACCACTGCTCCCAGGTGCGAGGCGAAGGAGGANTCGTTCCAACTGCTGCTAAGGCTTATTGCCGCTTTTACAAGCAGGGTTTTTACAACAGTTACAAGTAATATAACATTCAAATAACAAACTATAAACTACAGAAAAGTAAAAAATAAACGCATAATTGCTAAAATGAATTCTTATTCATAACACCTGTGCCACAGGAGGATCCGTACGTGATGGTGCGGGGAGCGGAGCTGGAGGGATACTGCATGGACCTGCTGGGAGCCCTGGCGGGGATGCTGCGCTTCCAGTACCGCGTGAAGGTGGTGGGGGACGGCCAGTACGGAGCCGTGGCGGCCGGCGGCAACTGGAGCGGGATGATCGGGGAGGTCCTCAGACGGGTAACTCCCGGTTTGTGCTCCCGAGCAGCTCTGCAGGGACAGGAGGGGCAGCAGGACAGGGGAGCGGCTCCTGGGCTTCCTCAGGGTTTGCTCAGGGACGGAGGAACTCAGGGTTCTCCAGCCCGGAGTGCAGAGCTGATGAGTGGCAGGAGTTGGAGTTGGGTTTGGCCTACAGAGGTGGAAATAAGGCACAAGGAGACAGCGGCCAGAGCAGGAACCCCCGGCTCCAGCCAGGCACTCCCAGGGCAGCTCTCGTCTGTCTCAGTGTTTCTCTGCAGCCTGTGAGACTGAGACACCTTAGCAAAGCCTACCCTGAGCTTAACCCTGCGTGAGACTCATTTCCCTCAGGGTGGCAATGCCCACACTCTCCAAGAGCTGCCTGAATGCACATTTCACCCTGTCAGGTGCACTCCCTGTGGCTGATGTTCTGCCATTTGTGGGGAACACTTCAATTAAAGCTCTTTGCCCCTCTGAGCTCAGTCTGTGCCCAGCTCTCAGCCAGACTCAGACAGGAGCAGCCTTTTGTTCTGGGTGAGCAAACCCTGCCCGGCTCCTGCTGCGGAGGGAAGCCAGGAGCCCCAGACACCAACCAGCACCTCCCTGGGAATGATTCCATCAGGTGGAATTCCATTCCAGTGATTTCCATAGGAAACCTGTGCTATTCCTCGGGGCTCACATCCCTCGGGGACTTGGAGAAGTGATGCCATTCCAACGCCTGCCCACTCAGCCAGGGAAGCAGCTGCTTGAGAGAGAAATGTCTGAGGCACAGAAATGTTCCTGGGCTGGGTGGCTGATTGGTTTTTGTCTCCTTGCAGGAAGCTGACATTGCAGTGGCTCCACTGACCGTGACCTCGGCCAGGGAAGAGGTGGTGTCCTTCACCACGCCCTTCCTGCAGACCGGGATTGGGATCCTGCTGCGGAAGGACACGACCTCCCAGGACATGTCTTTCTTCCATTTCCTGTCTCCTTTCAGCAAGGAGACCTGGACAGCCCTTTTATTCGCTTATCTGCTCACGTGCTTCTGCCTCTTTCTTGTTGCCAGGTACAAATGCATTTGTTTCACAGATCGTGTTCAAGTCCGTGGCTTTCTCACCTGTGAAGAGATTGGAAAGTCCCAGGGAGCATTTTGCTTTGAGGAACCCCCTGTACAGCTCTAGTACAAGGGTTAAGAAAGCTTAAGTCCTGTCGGATTCAGCCAGCATTATAAGTGGGATCTCCCCATGAGGAACACCAGATCTCTAGGTGGGCATTATTTTTACTTTTTCCCTCTGAATGTCTGGTTTTATTCCATCATTTTCCCACAGACTGAGCCCCTGTGAATGGAATGAGCCAAAGAGTGAAGAGAACCACTTCACCTTCCTGAACAGCCTCTGGTTTGGAGCAGGAGCCCTCGCCCTGCAAGGTGAGCTGGGAGGAGGCAGCAGAGCAGCTCTGGGAGCAGAGGGGGTTTCAAGCTGCTGGAACACCCAGCTCCTCCTGCAGCACTGGGGTGATGTGCTCTTGGGGAAAGGGTCTCAACAGGGACCCCTGGAGCACTAAACCAGTCTGGGGAGGAGTAATGACAGACCTGCTGGGGTTGTACAGGTGATTCTGCTGTAGCCATTGCTCTGGGCAATGCCCAGCTGCCCAGGCCTGGCTGCTTTGAGCAGAGGAGTTGTTGGTGTGGCTCTGCTGCTGCTCCAGCCCTGCACTGCAGCCCTGGTGCTGCTCACACCAGCACAGCGGGGCTCTCCAGGCTCAGTCTGCAGTCTGCCTTTATTTACAGGGAAGTCTCTAACTCAGGCTGGTGGATCTGCAGCTCTTGGTGTGTCTCTGGCTGCACATCCCCTCCCTTGTGGTTTACTGTGGTTTACTGTGGTTTACTGTGGTTTACTGTGGTTTACTGTGGTTTACTGTGGTTTACTGTGGTTTACTGTGGTTTACTGTGGTTTACTGTGGTTTACTGTGGTTTACTGTGGTTTACTGTGGTTTACTGTGGTTTACTGTGGTTTACTGTGGTTTACTGTGGTTTACTGTGGTTTACTGTGGTTTACTGTGGTTTACTGTGGTTCATTGGCTCCCCGTGGTGCAGGTGCCACCCCCCGGCCCCAGGCGCTCTCGGTGCGGGTCATTGCTGTGGTCTGGTGGCTCTTCACCCTGGCCCTGCTGGCCGCCTACATCGCCAACTTCACGGCCCTGCTGAGCTCCGGCAGCGAGCAGCTCCCCATCCAGACCTTCGAGGACCTGGTCAAGCAGAGGAATCTGGAGTTTGGGACACTGGAGGGCTCCTCGACTTTCTACTACTTCAAGGTGCAGAGAACCTCATGGTGCCCACACACAGGGGGTGCAGAGCTGCTGAGCTGGGGCTGAGTCCCCCAGCTCAGGCCTCGTAACCCCTACAACAGCCTCATCACTGTTGACTCTCTCAGTTTTCCTGTAATACTTCAAATAACACGGTTATTGTTCTGGTCATCCCTTCCTCCACCTCTTCTTGCAGGAAGGCAGGCACAGAACTCTTTTTTTATTCTGGATTCGCCTTTAAAAATCTCTCTGCTCTTCAGGGGCTGCTCTTGTGTGCCTCGAGCAGCAGGTGCCACCTCTGACACTTGTCCCCCTGAGTGATGCCTGTCCCGGTGCTGGGGACAATCTGTGCTTGCAGGGGTTCACACAGGGTTTAAGTGCTCTCCTTCTCCAGATTGTTCTACAACCCTTGCACGTCCAGGCAGATTTTTATTTTTTTGGTTGTTGTCTCACGCTTGAGTTTGACACGTGGGATTTTTGGGCTGCAGAACTCCAAGAACCCCATCCACCAGATGATTTATGAGTACATGGAGAAGAGGAGGGAGCACGTTCTGGTCAAGACCTACCAGGAGGCCGTGCAGCGCGTGATGGACTCCAACTACGCCTTCATCGGCGAGTCCATCTCGCAGGACCTGGCGGCCGCCCGCCACTGCAACCTCATCAGGGCCCCCGAGGTCATCGGGGCCCGGGGCTTCGGCATCGCCACCACCCAGGGTGAGTCCCCGTGCCCCTCTTCTGCCCCACTCCTCCCTGGGCTGGCAGGGGGCTGCAGGAGCAGGGCCAGAGCCAACGCTGCTGTCAAGAGTGACCAGACTGAAAACGCTGCAGGGTCACTGTTGTGTGGGGAATTATCACTGGCACTCACTGGCGCTCACTTTGAGCTCTAATCCACAAATTTTCCAACTCCGAGGGGTGTCCTTGGCCCTGGGAATGCAGATCCCATAAGGCAGCGAGCAGGGGACAGTTTGCTCACCTTCTTCCCAGAGTACTTTCGCTCTGCCCTTGCCCCACGGGTGTTACCCCGCTCTGTGGCCAGGACAGGGGGTTGTCAGCCAGGAAAAGCCCTTGGCTGGGGGTGTCGTGTTCAGCCACACCTCTGACCCCGCGCCCATCAACAACCCGTAACCAAACCACGGCTGGGAGCTCTCCCATCCTCCTCTCCCTCCCTCTCCCGCTGCCCAGCGTCCCCCTGGACCAAGCCTCTGTCCATCGCCGTCCTCAAGCTGCGCGAGTCGGGCGACCTGGACTACCTGCGGAACAAGTGGTGGGAGAGCAGCTGCCTGCGGCACAGCCGGGAGCGCTGGGGGCCCCTGGAGCCGCCGGCGCTGGGGGGGCTCTTCCTCACCCTGGGCATCGGCCTCGCCCTCGGCGTCCTCGCAGCCCTGGCCGAGCTCTCCAGCAGCAGCCGCCGCGCGGCCGCGCACGCCAAGGTGGGCTGGGGTTCCTGTCCTCCTCCCCGTGTCCCTCCTACCCCCAAGGTGGGCTGGGGTTCCTGTCCTCTTCCCCGTGTCCCTCCTATCCCCAAGGTGGGCTCGGGTTCCTGTCCTCCTCCCCGTGTCCCTCCTACCCCCAAGGTGGGCCCTGGCTCCTGTCCTCCTCCCGGTGTCCCTCCTTTTGCCATGGTGGGCCCTGGTTCCTGTCCTACCTTCCCGTGTCCCTGCTTCCACCAAGGTGGGCCCCAGCTCCTGTCCTCCTCCCTGTGTGCCTCCTTCCCCCAAGGTGGGCCCTGTTCCTGCTCCTGTCCTGCCTCCCCGTGTCCCTCCCTTTGCCATGGTGGGCACCGTTCCTGCTCTGGTTCCTGTCCTGCCTCCCCGTGTCCCTCCTGCACCAGCCAGGCCCCAGCATCTCCACCCTGACCTTGGTTTTCCTAAGGAAAGCTGTGCAGTGGGGCAGGGGTGAGGGGAGGCTCTGCAGTTACTCCCTAAAGCACCAAAATTTCACAGCTTGGGCTGTAGGATGGGTTTGCCTGTTCTCCAGCATAAATATAATAGAAGTAAAATAAACATCCCCTCTCCCTCAAAAAAAACCCAAAAGGAAAATTAAGTAACATTCCCTGTAATCCCAAGGCAGCCAAACTGCCTTCCACTAGTCCGGGTGTTAGGGAGGACAGTGAATGATCCATAACAAGTTTATTCTCAGTGGTGGCTGTTCTTTAGTCAATAGACAAGGAAAGCACACAATGAAACCGCCCCAGTGCCCGAGTGTGCCCTTGGTGCTCCTGTTCTCCAGCCCTCCCAGAGCCGTGCAGGTGGAAAAGGTGGGAATGCAGAACAACCAACCCACAGCCTTCTCTGCTCTTTCTCTTGCAGAAATCTTGTTGCTCTGTTTTCACAGAAGAAATCTGCACTCGTCTACGCATAAAAGGCACTGCCAGACAAAGCCAGGAGACGTCAGGGAAGGCAAATGCTTAAGGAGTTTTTGCTGTAGGAAGGGGCCTGGGTTAGGGTTGTACCACGTCCTAGGAGCTGTAGCAGCGTAGGAAGATGTTTTTCTGCTAGGCTAGAGTGTTAGTTTGCTAATTACACACAGGCAGAGCACTTCTGGAGTGGTGGTGGAGCTGCAGACGCAAGGAAATGAAGTGGCTTGGAAGGATTTAAATTGATAAGGGTAGAGTGGAACTGTGACAAACTGATAAACTGGAGCTGAGCTGGCCAGGATGGTGGATCCATGTTTGGGTTAGAAGTTCACCCTGTAAGTCCAGGAAGGCCTGTAGGAGGAAGTGACTGGGGACAGGTTAATGTGAAGCCTCTGCTACTAATTCCTGTGTGAGGAACAGTCGTGGAACATTAAAACTCTTGTCTGTCTGAGGTAATCAGGAACAACAGCTTAAGCACTGCAGCTTTAAATAGTCTCCTCCTGCCCTGCCTGAGCAGGAGCTGCTGGTCCCTGGGAAGGCAATTCCTGAATCAGAGCTGACAGTGCTGCTGTGTAACCCCAAACAATCCCTCCCTGCACCCCAAACCCAAGAAAGGGAGCCCCTGCCACCAAGGAACCACTGGAGCTAAGAAATGCCAGGCAGGGCTTGTCCTTTGTCCCTTCCCCTCACAGGATCATCCATCATCACCATTTGGTGACAGAGGTGGTTTTGTTCTCACTGCCCAAGTGTTGAGGAGTGCCAGTGGAAATCCACCAGTACCAGAGCAGGGAGAGTGGGGATGAGTCAAACCCAGCACAGCCCCAGCGCCCCTGCCAGGGGAGATGTGAGGGAGTTTTGCATCACCCTCCTGCTCTCAACGACTGCTGCAAGTTCAGGGGAACAGTTTTCTCAGCTGCATGTTAAACACTTTCCTCATTAAGCTGTTTTTCCTTTCAGAGCTGGATGACTGAGGCATGTAAGTGTTAGGGCAAAGTGGTGGTTAGGTCACTCCATTTATGTACTGCACAGCTGAAGGAGGGAAAAAGCAAATTGGGATCCTTGGGGATGGCTGTGATTGCACTGCAGGAACAAAGATACCAATCCCTGTCAGTCCCAGCAGGGAGAGCTGAAGGCAACAGACACCAGGGAGCCTCGGGCTGGGAAGTTACTGGGTGATCCTGAATCCAGCCCTGCAAATTCCCTGTGAGGGCACCTCAGTGAGACTCAGCCTCCAGCTGCTGTGAAGGAATTCAGTGTAGCTGCAGGACTCCTGCTAATGGGAACAAACTCGGGGTAAGGGATTCCAAGTGTTGGGAAACCAGGGCTGGTCCTTATCTCAGACTGCAACAACTCTGGCTCAGACACAGCCTGAGCAACGTTGGTGGGGTGAGAAGGTGGATCAGCCCTCCCATCAACTGAGCTGCACAGAGCAGGAGAGATTTAGGTAAGTCTAAAAGCTGAAAATGCAACATCAGGTTCACTTAGCACTTAAAAAGTGTCTGGTACGTGGCGTGTCGCTGCTGGCAGAGTAGGCAGAGATGTATAAAAAAGGTTTCATTGACATTTAAATATATTTCTATATGAATGTCTCACAGAACAAAAAAATAAAGTCTTTTCATCACAAATACTGCAGCATTAAAATAAACACTTACCAAAATAAACAATGAGTGATATACATATATATATTTGAGTGTGTAGACTATAGAGTGAATCATATTGTCGCTTTTAAAGTCACAAAAGCACAATATAAATACGGAATTTCCTGTGAACTCTTTTCCCTGTTGTAATAAAAATACATTCTTTACAGTTAAAGTAAAACTAGTGCAAGTCCATCGGCCGTGCCAGCTCCATCATTTACAGGGCACTTCGTATTTGAAGATGACGCTGAAGATTTTGCCCCCGAGGCGGTCGGCGAGCCACGAGTTCTTGATGACGGCCAGCTTGAGGCTCTCGCACCTGAGCACGGCGTAGTAGTTGGTGTGGATGGCCCTGCCCATGCCCTCGATGACCACCAGGTCCGTCTGCCGCTCCCGCACCAGCACCGCCAGGCCCTGGTCCAGGCGGCTGCAACACAGCGCGGTCAGAGCGGCCACACCGCAGCCACGCCTCGGCCACACCGCGGCCACACCACGGCCACACCGCGGCCACACCGCAGCCCATCTCGGCCACATCTTGGCCCCATCTCAGCCACACAGCGGCCACATCGCGGCCCCATCTCGGCCCCACCTGTGGCCACACCCGTGGCCACACCTCGGCCCCATCTCGGCCATGCCTCAGCCCCATTGCGGCCACACCCGTGGCCACATCACAGCCACACCTGCGGCCACACCTCAACCACGCCTCAGCCCCATCTCGGCCATGCCTCAGCCCCATCTCAGCCATGCCTCAGCCCCATCTCAGCCACACCTGCGGCCACACCGACCACGCCTCAGCCCCATCTTGGCCACACCTTGGCCCCCCCTGCACCTCTACCTGCAGCCACACCTGCAGCTGCCCCCAGGGCTGCCCCGAGCTGCCAGCCGGGATTCTGCATGAAGTTACTGGTGCCCACAAACAAAGGCACCTGAAAGCCAAGGAGATCGATTGAAATGTTGTTTTAAATGCACCCAACTTGGGATTTCAAGTTCTGCCTCCAAGAGCAGAACTGAGCAGAAGGAAATAGGTTAAATAAGGTGAGATGATGCTTCTGTCCCAGGGGGTTTTGACTGCCTGCCAAAACCAGGATCTGACATCAGCCATAACCTGCTCCTGACCCAGCTGTGTCCTGAACACAGACACCTCGCTATGGGCCAACAGCTGTAAGGCCTGAGCAGTGCCACAGGTCTGTAAATGCACACTAAGAATTCCTACTGGGTGTACAGAATTGACTCCCAGCAGGAAGGGTGGCTGGGATGCTCCACCACCAAGCCTTTGACCATCCTGCAGCTGAGGACACAAATAACCAAGTGGCACTTTTGCCCACGTACCTCAGATCCAGGCAGGGAGAACTGGAGCCCGTCTGAACCAACAGCAGCTTCTCGTCCCTCAGTGCAGAGCTGTTTAAAAAGACACAAATATTAAACAGCTGCTTCAGCAGGGCCTTGCACACCTGGGAAGGACCCAGAGAAGCAGAAATATCGAAGCCTCTTTTGCAAAGGCTTCATTTGCTGCAGGGACTTCAGCAGGAAACAGAGTGTTTCCTTGAGCACAAGGATTGCTCAGTCAGCCCTGCATCCTCTCTCAGGGACACTCTGTGTGTGACATACATGGATTTGCCTCTATTAGCATAGAAAATTCCTGGTGGAGCAGCTGGAGTGCTTGTCAGGGAAGACACAACAAGAAATAGAACTACGGGTGTGCCAGAAAGACCCAATTTCTAAAATTTTCACTTTAATGAAAGCAAATGCTCTGCCTTGAACTGAGGCTGCAGGTCATAGATGCTACTGAAGAGTGAAATACCAAGCCAGGCAGTGCCCAGGATCTCTTTCCCCAGGGAGCTGTGACAGACTGGTGCTTACTGGATCACGGGGTCCATGGCCGCGATGCGCTCGGTCACGATCAGGGACTCGCTGTAGGTGACGTCGTTGAGGGCAGGGCCAGAGTTACAGGCCAAAATCACCTGGGGGAAGGTGCCAGGAGAGGTCACACAGTCAGGCTCTGGCATTCCGGGCGTGTGGATTATTCCCAGTCTGGCAGAGGAGTGTCCTGCTGGTGGGCAGTGACACCTCCCAGCAGTGACCAAAACTCCACGGGGATTCGCAAGGAAACCACTCACCTCTGTCCCTCTAGAAAGGAGCTCTCGGACAAAAGGAAAGACTCCTAAAATTATGTCTATCCCACTGTTATCTGCGAAAATTAAGGCACATTTATGAGGGGGACCCTCCTGCAAGAGAAAACCAATGCATTCAGGATGGAGCACCACTCACCTCAGGGAACAGTTTGTTATTCACAACCACTCCTCCAAACCCCTACATTTTATACCCTCCAACACTTGAGCCCTTGGGTCTGGATTGCAGCAAACTCCCAGCACAAACAGGAGGAATGGGGCTCCCTGATGGTGTCTTTGCACAGGGGTTTAAAACAGCCTCGAGTTCCTGTGCTGTGCTTGAGACAGGGCTCTCAAACTCCAGCAGTAAAACCTCCACCTGCCAACTCAAGCCAGGCCTAACTCCAGAGTCAGGCTGTGATCCTGAACACGCTGGGTGCCAGCTGGACCTACCTTGGAGGGTGTTTAAAGCCAGCCTGGTGCTGGCTGAACAGGACTCCCTTCTACCAGGAAAGGGCAGGATGGGCTGTGGGGGCAGTGACATCCTAAAGTGAAAAGATAGTGCCTATTCTCCATTAACCTCCTCACGTGTTCTCAACCTGATGTTGTGAAACTTGGTTCACTCCAGGTCATACCAGCAGAAGAAGTGAAAAATGCTTAATTCCTAATAAAAACTGGCAGGACAGTGCTTTAGTTCCCTAATTATCCCTGTTACACAAGATTAGCTGGTGCTTTGTTTTAGGATGGAGCATGTAATGATTTGCCATAGGCTGCTCATCCCTAACCTTTAGGCTGCCATTTCCAACAGAGAGATTTACACAAAGACACAAAAGCTTTTCAATTAATCTTAATTAAATAGTAAAAATTATCACAGGGAAAAAAAAAAACAAGCTTTGCTAATTGATAAGTTAATTACTTCCAGCAAGCTCTTACATTAATGCCAGTTTTAGGTTGGCTACTCAGGGGGAGGAACAACTCAAACACTACATTTGGCCCCAGGTTTTGAAAATCCAGGGGTCTGGGTGTATGGAAATAAGAGCCCTGATAAGGAGGGGAGGCTCTGGAGCAGCTCTGAGAGCAGCTGAGCTCCAGTGGGAATTCAAGGAAGCAGCTTGGGAAGTAACCAAGTGTTAGACTAATTCCTCCATTCCTTTCTTTATGGTGAGTTATTGGGATTTGTTTTGGGCTGTCTGAACAGAGTTCTGTTCAAACCCCACGATTACCAGGGAGGTTTGATGATTAAGGTGTTTAATTAGTGGGTTTAGGGCCACCCACGGTCGTACCTTCAGTCGCTGCAGCCACTGGCTGTAGGAATCTTCCAACCAGGGACGTTCTGTGGCAAAACAGAGCAGTGTCAGCACCTCCTATCAACAGCCACCAACTCTTATCAGCAGCCATTCTGCACGTGGCACAAGCAGGGGGTTCATGCTACACACACTGAAGCATTTGAGCTCAGGTTTGGAATGTTAAATGTGTAGGTTCACAGAGTTCCCAAGCTCTCAGTTATGGGAATGGCTCCAAGAGAGCAGGCCTGAAGTGGAATTTTCACACTCAAGCTCTGCAGTGGTGTGAGCTGGGTGCTGGACCCCCAGGACACTGTTCCCTGGCAGGGACACAGCAGTGAGTGACCATCTCTCTGTTTAAGGAGAGAGTCTGCAGGTTTAATTCCTTTGGAGCATTCCACCCAAACTCTGGATCTGCATTTAGATAACTTAATTAACCTAATGATTCCTTGTCACCTGGGCAGCAGAACCCCCCCAAACATCCCCACTCCACCCCCTCATTAACATCCAGCTCCAACCACCAGCACGATCTCCCCTTACCTTGGAGCTTTGACTTGGCTTCCTCAAACCCAAACTGTGGCTCCGACTCCAGAACACTGGAACAGGAGAGAAACCAAGGGCACACAGTTCAGCACCTCCATCTCACCAAGTGGAATTCCAACATTTCTTCAGCAATTTTACTGCACTGCTTAACCTGGGGGGTGTCTGTGCATCCCAGGAGTGGGAAATGTATTTTGTGCTCATGTTAAAAAAAAAAAGCTCACCAGGGCATTAAATCAGAGTTCTGATGCTAAAAGAAAGCAGCCTCAGCAAGGTACAGATGTTTGCAGGTAAAAAAGACATTTTTAGGTCTGCAAACCATGAAACGTAATGACTTAAACCAGCTGCAGGGTGTAACAGTGCTGTGCAAAGGCTGATGGGGAGTTGGGGAACTTTATCTTTCAGAAAAAAACCACACTTAGAGATTCTGTAGCTTAAAGGGTGCTGTTAAAGGGTGTAACACCTACTCTGAGACTGCCTTTGCTCCCCAGTCAAAGACATTCCCTGCCAGAAGTCCTTTCACCAGTGCAAACTGCCTCTCCTCCCAGCCCAGGGAATCCAGGGACTCGATCACGCTCTGGAAACACTTTAAGGCTATTCCATTTTCTTTCTGCTTTACCTGTAAGACAGACAGGAAACACTGGATTGACAGACCAATATTTCTTACCCATCCAAGGCCACGTTCAAGCATCTCCTCCGTGCTCACGGCCTCTCATGGACCAACCAATTACTGATGTCAGCACGCTTAGGACCAAGAAAAAACCTTTCTGGATTCTAATAAAAAGCTTCATGAGTCCCAGGATAGGATCTATAGCCCAAGAATTACTTTTCTTAGCAAGATAGAGGTGCGACAGATCTTGAGCAGATTGGGAAACAGATCTTGAGCAGGTTGGGGAATGGGAAAGTGGACACACAAAAACCTGGTAGCAGTAACAGGATGCATCAACCCCAGGAAATCACCTCCAGTAGTGCCACAAAATCTGAAGGGTGGTTTTGGTTTTTTTTTGCATCATCCCAAATTCTCAGCAGCTCTCTGCTTTTCTTCTCTTCTCTCTCTCTAGTGAGATCAGGGTTACAGGGTGAGTTCTCTTAGAAAATTCTGGGTACCAAAATCTTGTCTTGGCAGTGACTTGTCTGAATTACAAGAAGCCAACATAAGCAAAGGGCACCTCACGTGTTTTACTCCTTTTTCATGAAGACTGCAGCCAGGGAGAACCTTCTCTGTATGCTGCAGAAATACATCAATAATAGGAAAAAAGTCTCGGATCAGCCACTGGCACTGCTGTTATTTGTATGTCACACAAACAAGCAGTGAGGAATGGACCTACACAAAACTGTTGGCAGAGAAATACTGACTCAGTGTCCTCTCCCCAACCATTTCAGGTCACAGAAGGAAATACAGAGAGAAAACAGCTGCACAGTGGCAATGAATGGTTCTAAGAGCAGGAGGTTGTGCATTGTGTGCACTCCAACCCAGCACTGAGCATCTCACAAGTGACAAAGGCAGCCACAGAGGAGTGAGTTAGAGCAGTGTCTGGTGACAGGGTCTGGTGACAGCCACCACACACTGCTCAGGAGCACAGCTGGCACCAGGACTGGCTCCTCAGGGCTATCAGGCAACTGAAGCTGGGCATAGTTTTTGTTATCATCCTCACCAGGAGACTGTTTGGGGGAAGGGGTTTATGTCCCATTCCCCAGTGCTCTTCTTCCTCCCCCAGCTGCTCACAGCCAGTGCAGGAACTGGATCCTCATCCCTCCCCTCTGAGCCACCCATCACTGGAACAGTTGCAGAGTATTGGAAAAGTGTCTGGAACTCACCTTGGAATAGGGATCTGGAAAATTGAACTCATTCAAACAGTGTTCCCTGGTATCCAAGAGACTTCTGACTGTTAAGGTACCATATGCACTTCAAAAAGAGAGAAGGGGGGAAAAAAGATATCAGCTACTTCAAACAGAAAAACTTATTTTTGCCTCTGTCTCCTCCAAAAGTCACAGCCCCTCACACAAGCTGAAAGTCACAGGTGCTAAACCCTGGCTCTACAATAAGATTATTGAATCTATAATAAGAATCTACAATAAGATTATCTAAATACAGGGAGGGAAGAAGTTCAGAATTAAGTTGCTGCTATTTTTAATAACCATATACAAATTTTTAATAACACATTTTCTGCCAAGATATAATTTCTCTGTTCAACTCCAACACATGAAATCCAAAAGCTCTGTGCAGAGGATCTGATGTTTGGCACAGCAACTTGCTTGAGCCTTCAGCCTGCTTGGCTTTGTTTGCTGTGCTTCACAACCTGGTTAGCTTTGGGCTTTCACTGTGCTCTGCTCAACAGAAGCAGCAAGTGATGCAAAAGGGAAAATAAAAACACTTACAAGGGCTGCTGCCTGAGTGTCTGGAGCTTATTCCAGTATTTCTGCCGGAATTTCTCAGCTCTCTCCACTGCATCCACAGAGTCTGGCTGGCTGGCTGCAGCTCGCTTTGCCACCTGGCAGAGAAATGAGGCAACACTGGAGTTACCAAATTAACTCTTCCTCCTTGTAACTGATGTGAAGTTCAGTCTGAGCAGTAACCCCTCCATCTGCCTCCCCGTTCTGTGCCTGCAGCCCGGCTGCTCCCACCCACACAGCACCTCCCAGCCTCCCTGCACTCCAAACAGTAAACAACCATTTTAATGTCTCTTTTTATCCCAGGAGCTTTAAAGTTTGTTTTCCAGACTGCACTTTCAGAAATTAAGCACAAGTTGTAACTACTTAGAGGAAGGGGAAAAAACAGCAATGCACATGTACTCAAGGAGAAGCAGGCAGAAATTGAATGGTGCACATCGACCCCTTGTGTTCTCTCTGTTTACTCCAGTGAACTGCCTCAATCAGCTTCAGTGCAGAAAAAACCAACTCGTGTCTGATTCAATTGTGCTCTTCCCATGCAAAAGTGTCTGTGAGGCAGGGCTGCTCCCAGGGGAGGAACAGCCCAAGGATCTCTGGCCTTTGGTTGTGTAACTGTCCTGCTTGCAGCTCTGTACAGAGAGGTCTGAGTGCCATTAAAGGGAGAAAACGCTTTGAAAACACCTTTCAGAAGCTAAAAAAAAATCACCACAGAAGAACATTTCTGCCTTTGAAGGGGCCAAGCCCTTCCTTAAGAGACTGGGACAAAGTCAGGTGCCTCTGTTACAGGGAAAGAGGGGCTGCACTTCCAGAGGGGTGACACTGCAGGAATATTTTACAGGACAAACATGCTGCTCCACAGAAGATCTGTTTGCCAAATTCCTGTGTCACCCACACA
Source organism: Platysteira castanea (assembly GCA_013397175.1). NCBI lineage: Eukaryota > Metazoa > Chordata > Aves > Passeriformes > Platysteira > Platysteira castanea. Next base: position 15,985 of record VYXC01009514.1, read on the forward strand.
GGACTGTTCTGTGACACTCACCCCATCCAGTGCCTCCTCAAAGCAGGTGAGCCAGTATTTTCTGGCCATGGCATCATCTGTGAGGTCAACAGTGTCTGGGATATAGGTGGAGGGGTCTTTCAGCAGTGGCAGGTTAACGAGTGGTCTCTCCAATCTGTCCATTTCCAGCATGTCAAACTAAGGGAAAAAGGAAAGAGATGGATTAGAACTCACTCAGGAATTAATTCACAATGAATTAAATTAGCACAAGGGCTGCAGAAGTCCAGCCACGGTTAAGACTGGCAGATCTGCAGACAATTATAGGTCATCATAAATAATCCAGTTCCCTCTGTGGATTATTTTATCCATGCCCACCCCACATACAGAAATTATCCAGTGTGAAAACAATCCACTGTGAAATCAGAATTGCTGCACTGTCAGTGACTTTAAGAGATGATTTGGCTTGTGCTCTTCTGTCCAATCTTGTACTTATCTTCCCAGAGGAAACAAATTAACGCTGCTTAAAGATGGTGGAACATGAAATTCCAAATTCTGAAGTATTTCGGCTGCAGCAAAATCCAGCTGCTCCAGAGGAAGAGGAAGAGACAAACACGTCCCCCCCACTTTGGTGAAGAAGAGTAAGACAAAGCAGCAGCCAGTCTGTTTTATGAGACATTCTATCCAACACCACACAGGACACGAGACAACAGCACACCAGACACCAGACTGGTCACTTCTCTGGGCACACAGGAGTCCCAGGGGCAAGAAGCAACCAGCTGGAGAAGAATCACCTATTTCCAGGTCACCACTGCTAAGAGAACACACACAGGTCTAGAAAAGACAGCACATACTGTACCACTCCGTGTTCTCTGCATGGGGTAAACATCAGGGGATGTGCTCATAAGCCCAGAACTCCCAGCATAATTCTCTCCCCAGCTGTACTGGTTTGGATCTAGAAAAGAGAAAGACACAGACACACATAATCTGAAAATAAAACTGAAAATACTCCTGTGAGTGAGTCTAGAGCCAGCATCCCTCTGAGCAGCTGCTGCACTACACAAGCCAGCTCCCCTTGTCTTTAAAAGCAAACAGAATTTTTCCCTCTAACCCCCAAAAGAAAGGTTTCAAGCACCCAGTGAATTACCTGCTCCAAAGAGCTTCAACCTGAATGAGACAAGAGACAATTTAAGTTCTAAAATCACTCTTTTAAACTTTCCTTGTCATTAATCAGCATGCCTTCAAAGCACTATCACTGGGCATTTCTTATTTCTAAATCTAGATCCATTATTAACAAAATAGAATTACAGAACTCTCAAAGCACAATGTAAGTTTCAGAGAAACACTAAAGTTATTTCTAGATTTGCTTTATTTGAGAAAAGTTTAATGAGCTCAGATGTACAGTACATGCTGCAGAAGCAATGTGTTTAATTCCTCAGTAGCTGGTTCCTTGCCCATCTCTATCAAATGGGCAGGAAAGGAATTCCAAATCCATTTTCTGGAGGTATATTTGATACTTACTGAACTAAGTACCATCAGCAGCCTGTGGCTGTGCCACCATAACCAATGTACTGCCTGGCTTGCCAGTACATCAACAGGGGAAAAGGAAAACTAAATAGGCAGAATTCCACCAAAGCACCCTGGATCCAAGGGATCTGGACAGAAGGGTCTCCTCTGTGAGGCTTTTCACTTTCAAACAAACACAGTTTGGAGATGCTGGTCTTCCTCAGTACATTAAAGGAATTCAGAAGTGGCCTCTTAAAGAGGGGAAAACCAAACCCACGTTTCCCTGGCTGGATTTAGAGCTGTGACCACTCTTTGCAGAAGTGCAGAGAAGAGAAGAGCCCAGTCCTGCTGCCTTCTCAAAGGTGAGCAGGAAATACAGGGAGAAATTGAGATGTCCCTGCCCGAATGTATAAAACCAAAGCCCAGCATCTGTGTTTATTAGTGCCAAATGGATTTATTTAGGCAACAGCTTACATGCAGCCTCTTAAGAGAAACTTGGACAGTACACTGACATTTCAGAACACAGCATATACAGAACAGAGCAGTGCTGTACTTACTGTCTTGTTCAGCTCCTTTTAAAAATGCCCCAATGGCTCCCAGGTAGCCTTCATGTCTCAGGAACAATGCCTGAACCTCTCCCTGCCACAATATGAAACATTGCAATTGGATGGTCCCTGAGGGCTAACAGGCACTTCTTTGTCACTAGTTTCACACTTTAATTTAATAGAAACAACTAGAAGATGGTAATAGTCATTTGTGCTACATTCTCACACATTCAGCAACTTTAATGGTGCTTCAGGAACAGCTCGGGGAGGAACTGCTCACACACATCATTCCCCAGTTATCAAACAGCTGGAAAACACCCATGCACCAGTGGTGTGTGCTCTAAGGCCTTCCCTGGAAAACCCCACTGCATCATTCCATGAATATTCAACTCCTCTTGCTTCAACAGGCTGGAAATACAAGGTCATGTGATTCCCAAGTGAAGTGTGTGCCACTGCAGCCAGCACGTTTGGGACATGGCTCATTGTCTTTATTTCATTCCACGGCTCTTCAACACCACTCAGACACCGTGCACTACCCACAGGCAAGCATTCCCCCCTCCAAGTAATTCAATTGTTAATGGCAAATACAGGAATGCTGGGGAGAAGAGCCCTCCATCCTCACAGCAGGGCCCCTCGGCTCTCCTAGGCTGGGTGAGACACGGCCTCTTCCAAGGAATTCAGCTTGGACTGTGGGAACAGCTCACCCTGAGGGGAGCCACAGGGAAACAGCAGCTCCAGCTCGCATTTGGATTTGAATCCCCAGCAAAGTGTCTCTTACAACAACCTAAAGCTGCAGTTTTGCAGGAACTTTCTTGGAACTCAACGAAGTTTTACAGAAAGGGACAACAATGGTGAAATAAAGAGGGGAAAAAGCAGCACACAGGAGTCCCTTGCATGATGCACTGAGATGAGAAAAAATGGTGTTATCTACTCTGTAAAATTCCAAAAGTGCAGGACTAATCTACCTGTAACAACCATTAACGAGCTTGTGGACTGGACCTTTTTCCTACTCAAAAATCTTCAGTATTTTCCACAGCTTCAAAACCTGCAAAGAACTTCAGCTTGGTTGATTTGGGGTTTGATTTTCTCTTTAATAACAAAACCCCACTGATGCCAACTGTCTCAGCAGAACAACCCCACACTGCATGGCCTGGGGGTGGAAAGATGCAAATCAGCAAGAGGAATTGAATAATGATGGTGACTATCTCAGAACACAGTGAAAACTCATTACTTGGAGCTACAAGACAGACTGTCAATCAAAAAATAATAATAAAAAGAGAGAGAGAGGGAGGTAGGGAGAGAGAAAAAGGGCCAGACACAACTCCCAGGCATTTCACATTGATTTCACCCCTCCCACAACACATCCCTGCCTTACCCACCTAAGGAGCAGCCTTCTAAGTTTACTTCATGGGCAAATTCATTTATTAAGGCATCCCAACAGCCTAGAAAAATAACTAAAGTTGACTTTGCTGTAGGGAACCCTGTGTTCTCCTTACCTTGGAGAAGAAGTTGATGCTGTAGGTTATTGTGCGCATGGTGACGGGGTGGCCCCGGATGAAGAACCCTCCAAAATAGATTTTATCCAGGTTGTGCAGTTTGGCATAGAGGCAGGCCAGCTGACCAATGTCATTGCTGATCATGTGGAGCAGGCTTTTGGCCATATCTTCTTTGGAAAACTCTGAAAGGGAAGGAAGAGTAAAGCAAATTACACACAGCTGAGGAAGCTGCAATGGATTGTGCTTTTCTAACTGAGCCTGCAGCTTGGGGAAAGAAAAATCCAGGGTTGGAGCAGTTTTCCTTATGTGTGGAGAAGGAAAGTGCTAACCCCTGCAAAAACCTCACATATAAAATGTACTTCCAACAAGGAGGAGTGTGATTTGATTGAATATATCAAGGAAGAAAAAGCCCCTCACTAAGCCTATGTGAAACATTTCTTGAAAAAAAACTTCCTGGATGGCAAGAATCCATTTCTTCTCTCTAGGAACCAGGGGTGAGGGTTCATCCATCCCTCTTGGCCTGAGATGCACTGCAAGTATTTCATTAAGATACTGCAAATAAACTGCAAATTGTAGTAAATCACTGCCAAAGGGCCTTTCTGGAGCCCAGAAAGCCACATCTATTTCCCACAGGAATGAATTAACCCGGGGCTAACCAGACAGCTATTTTTTAATTTTCCCTAGGCTTAGGCAATCCCAAACTGAAAATTCAAATGTCTGCTTGTAAAGCAGTACTGGATAATATTTTTAATCAATATTCTGCAGGCAAAACAGAAGATCATGCAAGAAACTGGTGATGATTTTCTGCTCTATTTGTTAGATCAGTATAAAGTTGATTCCCAAGGGCCAGAGGAGATGTTTGGGTAGATCTTTTTTATCCCAGTACCTTTGTCTGCTGTGGTGGACTTCCCAAAGCTGCTGGCAATGAGATTCCCACTGAGCCCCAGGGTCTGGTAGGCACCTCCATACACATCCTTCACCAGCATGTCCACGTTGGTGTGCTGTCCCTTTGAGGCCAGCTGCAGCAATTCATCAAATTTCTGAGGGTGAGAAGCACAGTTACTGCAGCTGACCTGGGCCAGAGTTCTGCAGCATCTTTACTGACCAAAACCAGCCTTAGAACTACCCCTGCCAGCCAAAGCCAGGTTATTTCTGATTACAAGAAGTGCCCAGAGGCCCTGTCTGATCAAACAGACAGATCTTTAATGGAGCTCCTTTACTGATGAACACCACAATCAATCCCTTTCCTATCTGCAGGTATTTTATTGAATTTCCCCATAAGATTAGGGTGGGTCAGCACATACAAAACAGTCAGAAGCCTCATGGCATCCCTTATCTTGGAAGTCAGAAACACAGGAACTAAGAGAAAACAGAATTATGTCTTCCTGAAGCACAATAAAAGAGAAGTTTGAGAAAAAAGTCTCAGCGTGCCTTTACTGTCGCAGGATGAGTCAATGTCCCTGAAATTAAACTTGCAAGCAAGCTGCATTATCCCAATACTTAATTTATAACTCTGCTAACTTGAATTTCTTGACAAAACCAGGAGATAATTAAGAGCAGGCACTGTCATGTTCTAAGATTTCTTCTTTAGGAGCATCAAACAAAAAGCACAACCCAGGTTGTGCCCTCCCTTTGTAACTGTAGCTTTTCCTCCACTGCTGACATTTAGGAGACTCATTTAAGCCACATGGCTCTTTGGGAAGCCCAGCATGATCTAAGAGCTGGGCTGGGCTGAGCAGGACTAAGTCAGGCCTTACTCTGGCAAATCATCAGCCCAGGATTTAAACTCATGTTGGCAACCAAGGAACCAACCGTGAGGCAAAATTCATCCTCTCTGCTCCCAGACATTTTGCAGCAATGGTGTGCTCCCTGCTTTCTTCTGCAGAGAATACTGCAGGAACTGGGCTGGCATTTTAAGTTGAAAAGAGAATAAAAAATTAGCAGGACACTTTGAGGAGGCTCTTGTCCATCCCTTGTCCTCGAGCCCCAAGCAGGATTGCTTTTGGTCACAGTGAGCATCTTCTAATTCTTGTCCCTATATTCCATTAGCATCTTTTTGCATGAAAAGCTTCCTTTTATGCATCAGAAGTGTCAAAAATATGAACACAAGTCCAGGACTCAGCCTTGCTACCTAACATTCCAACATTTCAGGCTTCCTTCCAGCATTTAATTTTATCCCACCCCCCTTAAAACAGACATTTGGATACCTTTGTTTTGGTGAGCAGAGCTCCAAGACCCCAGAAGGTTCCACCTCCAATTGAGCTGCCCCCAATCCATTCGAATTTGTCTTCTGTTTCTACCTGTCAACCACACAAGGCAGATTTCTGTAGAAAGTCCTGTTACAATGTTTACACACATTTAAATGTCAGAGTGTGCAGGGTTTTGGAACACTGCAATCAGTGGAGGTGGAAAGCTTCCACTGTGGAAGTGGCAGGTGAGAAGGGCATGTTGCACACCCTCACACCACAAGCAGTTTTGGAAATCCTTGCATTTAATTCTTGGCCAATAATGCTAAACATAAGACATTAAACTTGGTCTCTTCAACAGTGTGACAAAACAAACACCAAAAATCACTTTGATCTGACAGCCTTTGTCCTCATCAGGTAATGTAACCACTTCTCTAAACACCAAATTAAATGTGATTTAAAAGAAATTATGGTAGTAAACGGAAAAGCATTCATAGCTCTGTAATAAATAGAAATAATTTTTTTTAAAGTACTATTTTCTTTTTAAACCTTGCATTACCTGAGACAAAACAAGTACCACTCTGAAGCAGTGAGAGGTTTCAGATCACCTTTATCAAATCTCCAGTAAAGCATTTTAGCCACCACTCACCTTCACTATGGAGACCCCCGAGCCAATGTTCACCAGCAAATAAGGGAAAATGTTGGGGTGGTTGGTCTGGAACCGGAATTCCGTGTCTGAATCCTTCTGGTACGCAAACACCTCGTGGGGGATGTTCCTCAGCACGAAGTTGCACCCCTTAATTAAGCAGGTCATTACATCTTCCTTATCAACTCTGAGGGGGGGAGGAGACAGCCTTAAATAAACGTCCCAGCCCTCCTGATAAGGCAGTTTGCTTTGGGAGCAGCAGTTTACACAGACTTTGCAGACCGGAATTTTCACACCACGTGGCACAAGCCCAGCTCCCTGGAAACATGAAACCTCCATCTGCACAAGGTCTGGTGCTCCCCTCCCATGCCAGACCTGCAGTCTGGAGTTCTGTTACACAGTAACTTTAATCATGTTGTCATTCCAAATAATCCTGTTTGCTTGTTTACACTGCTCTTTCCTGCCCTGCTCCTTTCATGGTCTGTGCACTCCTGTCATAAAGCAGGCCAGGAAGCTGAGCTGGAAATTAACCTCAGAAAACAACTTCCCAACATGGAATAATTGTCTGTTGCTCTTCCCCTGCCTCCTAATAAAGCACAAAAGGCCCCTTAGACATTTCAGCACTTGTTTATGACAGATTCAAGGGACTGGGAGGAGCCTACAACTGGGATTAGCAAACACAGAAAAAGCGATTTCTCACAAGAGTAGCAGGATTCACAACAGCACGTATCCCCAGTGTGGAGTCTGGGAATGTGACACAAAACTTAGGTGAGATGATTGATAAGTCAGCTGACACACATTGACTTTGTGAACTTCTGTGTTTCTGTACTGTTATTGATTTATGGAAATTCTTACAGGGAATATCCCGAGGCTTCTTGGAAACATATAAACAAGGCACAAACTCATGTCAACTACTACAGGATGATTTGTGTGTGCCAGGAAGGAGGAGCTGCTCTGGTTTGGACCTGGGGACCAACTGGGAATGTCAGAACCAAATAAAAACCAAAACCAGGTGCAGCACATGAGATAAGAGGGGAAATTGCCTCCTTGTCTTGATTAATTGATCGTTAGTAACAGCCAATAAGGTACTAAAGGGGGCTGGTGTGAAAAACAGATAACAGAGTCCAGCTTATGAGGAGAAGTAAGTAATTTGCAAAGACAGTGTGAAAGATGAGCACAGGCCCTCAGGGGCTGAGGAATGTACTGCACAGATCACAGCAGGAGAGATGCCTTGAAGCTCTCCCCAGTGATGTTTAATACTGGGGTAAATTAATGTTCTTCTACACTTACAGCATAGAAGATGTGAATTTATAGGCACCACCATCTGTGGCTTTGATGGCTTTTGTCTCTGGATTGATAAGATGGCCTTTGATGAAATCTAGGCAGGTTTCAGTGTAGCTTTTCAGTATTTGGTGTTTGAACAGGAAATTTATGAGGCTGTAAATTCATGGGGCAGCCCTTTGTTCTCCCGCAAGCCTTTGCATGAAGTTTAGGTAGGAGCTATACAATAAGTGACTGTCACATTAATTACCTCTGAGCATGCCCAGAAAATGATAAAAGCTTTTGGAGTAGGTGTTAAGTTAATTCTTTACATTAAAAAAAGCAGTTCTACTTACTTCAACCCCAGTTTCTTCTCAATAAGGTCTTTGAATTTATAGGCACCACCACCCGTGGCTTTGATGACTTTTGTCTCTGTATTGACAAGATGGTCTTTGATGAAATCTAGGCAGGTTTCAATGTAAGTGTTTTCAAATTTAATGAAGTGAAGTCGAGCTGTAATCTCCTCCTGAACAGATATTTCATACAAAGGTTCATTTTCTATGTCCTTTGAAAGAGAAAAGGATTTCTCAGAGAACGTTCTTGGAGAAACAAGGTGAAATGCTGCACTACTGAGCATCAATACTTGTGCTTTTTTCCCCTTGAAACTGTGTTAATGCTATTAAACATAGCACCTCAAGCTATGTCAAAGAAGAATAGAGTTTCACAGGTTTTAATTCTCCTTAAGCTGAGATAATCAATTCTCCCATGCAGCAGATGTGCATGAAGTCCTTCTGTAGGAGGAAAGTTCTGTCTGCATGGGAGCAGGGTTCTTTTACAAAAATACCACACCTGCTGTCTGGAAAATATATATTTTAAACAGTACCTGGAATACAAACACTTCCCAAGAAGTTTTATATAGAACAGGTTACTAGATGGGTTTGGGTACAATTTCTGTTCTACCCAGTCCAGAACCTCACTCCTGTGAATCAATCACATGCAGCTGATCCCCGATGGAATCCTCACCTTTCCAGAATGATCAAAGGATCTCACTCTTGCCACTTTGTGTTGTACAGTTGAGTAATAAGCCAACTTGGTTAATGAACCACCTGTTCATAAAGAGATGACAAGTTATGATTAATGCCTCACCTTGGAGCAAACAACAGAACTTATGTTTATGTCAGCTCTTGGCTCTCAAGGTCTCCTCAGGTAAAGCCAGACAGAATTAAGGGAAATGCAGACAGAACCTTTGCTGAGGAGCTGCTTGGCCTGGTTAAGCCCCAGAGCACCACAGGGGGGGAAAGCTCCATAAATTCAGCTTGTGCCCAGATGATGTGGGATGAAGATGAGCAGTGCAAATTCTTAATTAGCCAGGCCAGTACATGTAATGCTGTTATTTACCTCATTTGGAAACTTTATGGAACCTCCCAAATCTGTACCAGGATTCCCTCAGCTGGTTTGCCACCACTGAGCAATGTCCCCCACGTGCACAGAGTGTTTCAGCAGCAACACCTCAGTAATATTCTTACCCTGCTTTTAGGAACAAGTCTGCAAGCCCATGGCTGGTTAGAAAATGACCCTGAGTACTGAGGAACTATTTTGCAAGATTGGTCTTGGCTTTGGGGTAAAGAATGCTCAGAATGGTATTTCTCAAGCACACAGCAGCTGGAGATATTACCAATGTGCAAGTCTGAGCACAGCAGCCTCATCACCCTTTTCAGGCCTCCAGTCTGCTCATGGCAATAAAACTTTCAACTCTGCCCTTCAAATAGAACTCAACCCCTTGCCCTGTCTTTGCATCTGACCTGCAAAAGTGAATTTCTGGGGTTACACTGAATAACTTCACTGTTTTCCACCACATTGCTCAGTGATCCAGGTCTGAAGGTAACTTTGACCCGCTACCAGGTTAACATTAAAGTCCTGAAAGCAAATAAAAACCTGGCAATGTTAGATCCTAGATAATGGCTAAATTCAGTGGCACTGCACTTTGCTGCCTAATAATGACCAAGAAATTCAGCAGCAGAGGTGAAAGACAATCCCTAGAGCGTGCAGCTTTGCCTTCATAACAGCACTGTCAGCTCTTCCACAGAGCTCAAGTCTTTTTGTTAGTAAAGTATTTGCAACCTGTAGGAGAAGAACAGGCAGTTTACTCCAGGAAGATTAAAGTGAGGTCAACGTAGAGTGACCATGGCCAGACACACATAGTAACAAAAGCAATAAAGCTTCCCCAACCTTGGATCTGATTTCAGTGTCCCAGCCAGTGCTTTGAAGTTTCTAGTAAACAAAACCCACGGTCTATCTGCTAAAAGGTGAGGGTTTGGTGCTTAGAGATGAGAGGTTGCACAGCTTTTAATGGAAAAGCTTCCCTCCACACCTCCACATCGAGGAATCACAAAGCCCGTGCTGGAATGTCACGTTCTTTACACTGACAGTGACACAGGTGCTGCAGGAATTTATCACCAGATCCACGGTATGTAGAGCCATGCTTTATGCATTATCCCCTTCCTCTCCCAGTTTTTAAAGACTTAAATCCATTCAGAACACCAGCTGAGACATGGAACTAGGTTTTATAACTAATCCCACGACTCTAATTCCGTGCTGACCCGCACAAAGGGCCAGCTCCAGCTGTTATTTTAACAGGCACGGAACCAGGGGCTGAAGTCACTGGTGACACGACAGGATTCTCTGTTCTGGTGCAGATTTGCTTCCCACTGCCCTTGAGTCTCCACCACACAGAGCAGTGTTTGCCTGAGGAGTAGTGGCTTGGTTTTCTTTTCCTCGGCTTTCCTCCTAAAAGCTTCCACTGATCTTGTGACCGTAAAACGGAAGGAAAACGTGTGAACTGGCACTTTTGGCTTAGTGGGTGTCCACAGAACGACTGCTGATCCCTGCACGGGTGGAACTGGGAACAGGCTCAGCTGGTCCCTGCACAATTCCCAGCAGTGGCGCGCAGGTGTCACCCTGACGTGTGTCACCCTGTCCCCCGGCTCAGGATGTGGGAAATCGGGAATGCTGGGTGCTCGGCCGTACGCACAGGGCAGTGGGTGCTTCTGGGGGTGACTGAGGCAGCAGTGACAGCCCCCGACCCACGCCAAGCCCTGCAGCCGTCCTGCCCTGCCCGGGCAGTGCCACAGCCGCCGTCACTGGCCCTTATTGCTTCTTCCAGGCCGGTT
>VYXC01009514.1:27803-37947 GCA_013397175.1 Platysteira castanea
ACCTGGGGGAGGAACCTGGGGGGGATGGGGAGAGAGACCCCCGGGGGGAATTGGGGGAGAACAGGGAGAGAGACTCCGGGAGGAGCGAGAGGGGGACAAGAACAGACCTCTGGAGGGGTCGGTGAGACCCTGGGTGGGGGGGAACTTAGGGGAGAATGGGCAGAGAGACCCTCGGGGAGGGCAGAGAGACCCCCGGGGGGAATTGGGGAGAGAGACCCCGGGGGATCCCCGGTAGCTGCCGGGGACACCGATGCCCACACACAGAGCTACGGAGCAGCCCCACGCGTGTCCCCTGTAGCCAGACCCGTGAGTTTTAACCCCCTGCGTGTTTCCAAGTGTTTTGTGACCCGGACACATCCCCGGGAATGTGAAATGTGCCATGAGGTGCCTTGGAAAATTTGATCTCTTAACCAAAAGTACTTTCTGTGTTTGGTGTCCCTGCGTGTGGCAAGGGGTCAGATTTAGATGATCTTTAAGGTACCTCCCAACCAAACCATTCCACGATTTTTTTCACCCTTGCAGTGACCTTTCTTGGCTCTGAATTCCCAGGGAATTGGCTGCTCGGGCGCGCTGTTAATTTTTGTCTTACATTGAGAGAGCTGGGGTTTGATATTCCTGAGCTATGGAAAACAGCATCGCAGGGGGTCCCGATGGACACAGAACTGGTGGGGAAATTCGGTGTCAATTCTGAGTATCTCTGCTTTCACTGAAACCTGTCTCATGTCTGTTGACCACAGGGAAACCAGCTGTAAAAACTACTTTAAAAAAGAATAACTTTGGATTTATTAACCAGAGTTTTATTTATTTTGGACCGTTAAAAGTCTCTGCAACTTCTTGCGTTCAAGATAATTCTGGCACAGGTCATACACTGGTGCAGCTTGCACAGAACACATCATAAAATCCTCCAAGGACAGTAACAAATTCCCATTTTCCCCTGGCAAAAGGGTACCAAAAAGCAAATAAAATTTATACACCTGCCTTTCATGAAAGACTTTGATAAATACTTCTTGCAAAATCGACAGCACAGCCGTAACTTTCAGTCCTATAAGGACATAAAAACGAGCTCTTGCCTTTACAAAAGGCACACACACGCATCCTGAACCTCACAAACAGCCCTGGCTCGTGAGCAAGACATCCCGAGGAATTTCCTCTACGTAGTTTGGGATATGGTTTAACCATTCTCAGAGCGTGCTCAGTACAGACTATAAATATTATAGAACCCCTTATGGCCCCGTGGGAAGGCCAGATTCCCAAATGTGTCCAGTGAGACCCCAGGGCATTCCAGGTGTGGATACCTTGGGGCCCCGAGGAGTCAGAGGAAAATGCTCCTCCCGCAGGGACACTTCTGGGAATTCTGACCGTCCCAGGGGTTACAGCTTTCCCAGCAGAGGTACAAGGACAACCTCGCAGAGGTTAAGAACAGCCGTCGTTCCCCTCCGAACGACCCCTCCAGCCCTCCCAGCGGGAGGATACAGCTCACATTCCCTCAGAACAACTTTTTCTCCACGCGGTGGGATCGTTCCAGTCCTTCTGGGAGAAGGGGAGCTCACATCCAAGCAGGGCGATGCCCTGCAAAGGGGAAACACTCTTCCCTACTCATGAGAGGAGCGGGGGCGACTTGTACAGCAAGTCATGGTCTCCTCTGGAACACGGGCAGATGTCCGGGAATCACGGAACCGTGAACTGCCAGGGCCTCCGGAGGCTCTGGAATCGCTTCGGTGCTGCTGGTCTTGCAGGAGGCTGCTGGCTGGAGGAAGAACCAGAGTCCCCAGGTGCCGCCCGCGACCTCCGGGAGTGGCAGCTCAGCTTCCCCCGCGCTCCTGCGCCCGTGGAACGGAGGGACGGGAATTGCAGAGCCGCTCCGGGGCACTGCCCGTCGGGATCATCCTGCTGCGGGCTCTTGGCAGCAGCTGCAAAAGCTGGGAGGGCAGGAGAGGAGAGGAGTGTTACAGGGGAAGCGCCGGCTGGAGTTTGTCCCGAAGGAGAAGGCAGTGAGAGGGGTGGGGGATGTGATGGGGAGCACTCACCTCGCCCGGATGCCGGGGTGCTCACAGCCATCCCCAGGATGTCTCCTTTCCCCAGCTCGGAGCTGGGCTGATGCCTCTGCAATCCCTTCTCCAGGAGCAGTTCCAGCTGCTATAAATCCTCTGGGGTTGCCGGAGCTGTAACACAGAAGGGGAAGAAGGGAAGGTGAGCAGCGAGGCTCTGACCGCCCGAAAGGGTCCGGCCCTTCCCGGCTCTCCGGCAGATACTCACTCTGAGCTTCCCTCTGGGCGATGGGATGTCCAGGGAGAGAGCACCGCTATCCCAAGGGCTGCTTTCAGCTCGGAGTGCAGAAGGGAGCCGGGGCCTGCCCTATTTATGCGCAGGGGCCGCATACAAAAGCCTGGGTCCGGAGCGACTCGGAGTTTCCCACAGTCGCCAGCCAATCCATGCGTGCCCGGGACAATGGGAAAGCATCCATTACAGCATGGCAAATTGACTGTGAATTGCCTGGGGATAATACCCCGCTCCCAAAGGAGCAGGTGGGCTGGGGAGTGTGTGACACAATAGGGTTTGGCATCGCGGCGCTGGGCAGGGAACGTGGGAAAGCGTTCGCCGTCATTGTCATCCAGCTTCTGCCTGATGTTGGGAACGTCAACATCTCAATGTGCTGCCTTTTCCCAGGCTGTGTTGAAATTAAGCACAGAAGACTGATCCCAGGAAGAGATAATGCTCTGCGCCCCAAAGAGAGGTTGAAAAGGGAAAGATGCAGAATTAGAGGGGCTAAACCCTTTCATTGACATTAAACCGTGCTTAGATGAATACAGTACCAGATAATTTTCAGGCAACGAGAGACTAAAATCGAGGGAAGAGCCCTTCAAACAGTTAGCTTGAAATATTTTCCTCTCCATTGTTTAAAGTCTCTCTGTAAGTTATATCCAGAGCTCTTCCTTGCTTTTGTTCGGGTAATCTGGGCTTTCCTACGGCAGCCCGTGACATGTAATGATTGTGATGTCTTTCCCAAACATGTCCTGTTTAATTTCATGCCACTTTGTAAATGCCTCACTGTTCCTGAGTCTCCACCTAAATATATTTCCCATTTACAGACAACTGAGAGGGAGTGAAAAGTCGATTCTTGCTATTCCTTTGCTGCATCATCCCCTTTGCAGGGTGTCCCACAGGTGTGAGGCCCTCCCGTGACTCTGCTCAGTCTTGGGATTTCTCACCCACAGGTAATGAAGGGGAAAGGACCAGACAAGATCCTGGATTGGAGCTGCCTTGAGCAATATTTTGTTTTCCAGGCTATTTGAAGTTGCCTGCTCAGGTCTGCTGCCCCCTCGCAGCCCAACCCAGCACAGAGCCAGCCACGTTTAGGATCTGCCAGTCAGGCATGGGAGGCCTCATGCAGTTTTTGGATACCTGTTTCTTAGCACTACAACATTGATGAAAACCCTGCTTATTTCTTGTGTCTGCCTTTCAAAATCAGAGAGGAAACCTCTCATTTCCCTGTCAGCTGCAGGCAGCTAGTTCCACCTGCCCTCAGCATCCCTCTCGGGGCCAAACCTGTGTCTGTGGTACCTGGATAGCAAAGTGTCCCAGCACACAGAGGGCTGGTGAATCAAAGGATATAATTCTGCCAGGGATGATCCTGTAAGCTGTTATTAACCTGAAGATTTTACAGCCCTTTTCACTGCCTGGATCCTCATGGATTTCCATGAGCCAGGTGTATTCCCTTCCCAGCCCAAAGACATTTTATGTTCAGATGGATCACTTAGGGCACAACAATTTTAATTTTTGATGGTTGCCAAAAACTATAACTGAACAAGGACTATGAGTCCTATTCAAAATCAGCTCGCTGGATTGTTTTGTCAGCTTGTAATTAGAAGTATTCCTTGGAGCTGGGGCAATGCCTGGCCGCATGTGCTGGTGCTGTAAGTGCAGAGGGAAGCGAAGCACGGGATTTTGTGGATCCCTCCCGGGACCACGTGGGATGGAGGGACAGCAGGTCCTGCCACGCACCGCGTGGGAAGGAGGATGCTGGCGGCAGCCGCGGGCACGGGGAGAGGGGAGGGAAGCTCTGACCCAATTCGCAGCCCTGGAAATATGAAATGAGAGGTTTTAAATAACGCCACGCCGTCCGCAGCACAATGCCCCGGCCTCCAAAGGGCTAAACCAGCTCCCGCTGATTAAAGGCTGATCCCTTCCTTGAAGGGCCGGGCAGATGGTGCCGCAGGCGTGGGCTCTCCCCGGGACCCTCCCAGGCACACTTCTTTTGTCGGCAGTTTAACTCCGTGAATGGGAAATCCCGGGAGCTGCGGGCTCGCACCATCTGATGGGGATGGTGAACCAGGCGCCCTGCCCCGCTGCCAGCGCACACCGCAGCCCTCAGCTCCCAAAGCCCCGGCTCCCCGTCCCTTGGAAAGGGATCACAAATCTTCCATGCCCCCGCGCCTGCCTCATCCGCCCTCTGTGTGCTGCTGCTGCTGGGTGAGGGGAGCAAATATTCCCCCTGCTTGGTTTGGTTATTGAAAACTTAATGGCAACGGCATTTCCCAGCTGATGTTTGTGAATAATAAATTGTCTAGACTTGGGCAGTCCCTACAGTATATTCCTTATGAAGTGCAGAATGTACTTCCCTCAGGGATTTCAGTGCTGAAGAATCATCCTCTGCTGTAGGAAGTGCAGTTGGTCTTTGTTAGAAGTCTGTAATTAGTTTGCTCAGTTTGGTATTTTTAAAAAATTCTGCTTAGTGCAGCAGTCTATCCCCTTGAAACGCATTTGTGATCCAAATCCTTGTCCCTGTGCTCCATATCCATGGGAGGAGTTTGTGCCTTGGACTGCTGCTGCAGAGCCAGAAAGCTGGGCTGTCTGAGGCTCAGAGACACGATTCTCCCTGGCTTGGGAATGAAGGATTAAAAGAGACAAATCCCCAAAACTGCCGGACGTGGAGCTGACTGAAGGACGGGGCACAGCGATTCCTTTCTTTGGAGGGGAGTGTGAGACCTGGAGATGCCGTGGGCAGAGGCTGCTCCTCTGGAAATCCCATAAAATCCTGAGTTGCATCATGACGATCCTGTTTCCAAATTCCCAACCTGCCAGGATTGTCCCTGTCTGTACCTACAGCCCCGGAATGCCAGGTGGGAGCCCTGGCTTTTCCCATGTTCATCATCTCCAACTGGAGCTGCTCCCCGGTGACCCTGAGCTGTGGTGGGAGCCTGTGGGATTGCTGTGAGTTCAGGAACAGCCACAGGGGATCCAGGAAAGGATCCAGCCACCCCAAGAGTGTCGTTATAGGTTGGTGTCCATGGCAATCCCTAAATCAGAACAGCTGGAGGACCTCTGCCCTGAGGAATTGCCACTGGGCCTTTCTGCTCCTGGTTTACGGGGGGTGATTTCAGCCCAGGTGTAGATTTACCACACACACAGTCTTCTCAAAAGCTGCTACTGCTTGTAATACCAGCTGGCAGCTTTCTTAGCCCATCTGATCCCTAACTTCCCATGGAGGGGAGCTCAGTGTGCTGCGATGGAGCAACAGGTCTGCAGGAGGGTGGACTATCAGCAAGGAGTGTGGCAACCCCGAATTTCCTTGTCTGTGTCATGCAGATTTAAAAAGCAGTGCCCTGTACCTCTGTGGCTGTGCTTCCACCAGTTGCTTGCACCAATTTTAGAGCATTTTTATTTTAGACCATTTCCTACATTCGTGCCAGCCTGTCTCCCAGATGCCACTGATGGCGTTTTTAAAGAAATAATTACGATTTTTTCATGTTGGTTTTTCCCCTCCCTGTGCCTTCCTTAAATGGTTTAAAATCTTTCTGACAACCCCTCTTGAGACACCTATTTAGTGTCAAAGAGCATAACGTTCCCAAGTTTTAAAAGGGCCTCCGCATAATACTGATCGATCAATGTGCTCCTTGGGAAAATAGCTCTCCAGATGGTCCATCGGGACAGGAATTGCTGGTCGTCACAATGCGGAGCCAAAAAGCGTCGCTAATGTGGGCTGTTGTGAGGCACGCTTCCTTTGTGGGCCTCTGAATGCCCTAAATAGGGAAGAAAGTGTGGGAAACTCCGAGAAACTCGGGCCCACACTCTGAGGTTAATAGGGGCTTTGTCAGGAGAGTATTCCTGAGCTGTGGGATCAGCATAATAAACAACATCTTCCCTAAGGGTGGGAATGTGTTGGGAGCAGGGGAGAGTCACCCCAGGGGCCGGAGGAGCCATAAGAAGCTTGGCGTTCAATTATGAGAAGTGATAATAATTAATAAATTGTAAACATAACCTTTGCTGTGCGGGGGCCGGGCAGGCCGGAGGTCTGGCTTTTAGCTCTGGGGTAATTGGTAAATTAAAGCCCAGAGGGGCAGCTCTGTGCTTGATGAAAAGCAGAAGGGGAGCACTTGCACCAGGGTGGATCTGACTCCCTGGAGCATAAAAAGCAGCTTTTCCAGCGGGGTTTGGTCCCTGTGCACTGCCCAGGGAGGAGGCACTCACTGCTGCTCCTCCTTTCACACTTTTTTACAGAACCTGCAGAGGTGCTGCCAGCTGGGACCCTCAAACGTGGTTTCCTCGGGTGGAATCCCAGCCCCAGAAGAGCAGCAGCCCGTTCCGTGCCCCGTGGGAGGGTTCCCAGCGGGGCACATCAGGCTGGGGTGGGCTTTGGGGCACATGGCACCGCAGCCGAGCCTCAGCTCCCCCAAACTGCCCTAATTGGGCTTGATTTAAACCCCCCCAGGTGTGGACAACAGCTGGAGTTGTGCTGGGGTTCAGAACCTTGTGCTAATTGACAAGTTGAGCGCAGCGAGGTTGAAGTGACTTCTCCAAGCTCGCTAAGCAACCATAAAACCTAAAAATATCTCTTCTGAATTATTTAGCAGTTCATTAGGAAGAACAAATCGGGAGCACCGGTAGACACCTGTACAAAGCCCCTCCTTGCACTGCACCGGCAGAGAGGTGAGGAGCACTCACCCAGGCTGTGCACAAAGAACACCCCAAATGATCCACGGCCCCAAATGAGGCAGAGCAGCACCTCCCTGACCCCGCTGCTCGGCTTTGGGGGCCATTCTGTGGGGTTAACAGAGGATTTCACCCCAAACCAAGCGAGGGCTGGGCAGGTTCAGTGTTGGAGGCAGTTTGATCTCAGGTGTTCAACGTTTCCTTTTGTTTGGGAGCAAACCCTGGGTGCTTGAAGTGCAGCTTTCCAAGGGCACCTCTCCCAGGGAATCTGAGGAGAGTTGGATGGTTGATCAAATGTGTTTCGTGCTGTTCCTGTATCTCTGGAAGAAGGAGAGGGTTTCCCTGTCATAAACCCAAATCAGTGAATTACTGTGGTTAGAGAGTAGTTTTGTGAAATGATAATTTGCGCAGATTTATTTTGAAGAGAAGGTAAAATAAAAGGAAATAATTTAGCAGAGGAAATGCTTCCTCAGCCTCTCCTATCTAATTATACTTTTAGCCATAATTTCACTTCAGTAAAGAGAGCAATTCTGTTATTGCCCAACAGAATTTGTGTCATAAAATTAAGATGACAAAAATTAGTTCACTCCACTGCAGGTAGTCTCAAAGATGCCCAAGCTGAGGCAGGTGCCAAACTTTTTGGATGTTATTGGGAAATTTGGACAATACTCCCTCCCAAACAGGCAGAAAGCACAAGGCTGAGCTCAGGTGGGAAAATCAGTGGGGGAAATGAGGTGGCTGTGGAACGAGGGCTTTGTTGAAGGCTGAATAGGTTGCTGTTAAATCTGAAAGGTTGTCACCTCTCAGCACCTCACTTCCATTTCACTTCCATTTTGATTTTTGATAATTTTTCCAGAGGTTGCTTCCTTACAGGATCTGAAATCCTGCTCTGCCAAAAGGATCTCACAGATATAATTCATGTATTGGGGTGAAGGGCTCAGAACTGACACCTCCTGGTGGCTTCCCCACGGCAGGAGAGTCTGCACGCACCCAGACCAGCAGTGTCAGCTCTTTTAATCATTCCAAAGAAAGGATTAATGACTAAAACCATTTTTATTGTATTGTACAGTGAAGACACGCGAGTTGAACATCACACAGGATGAATACATCACAACTTTATAAAAGCTTTTTAAGCTCCTTAGCATGCTCAGTGAATGATTATAAAGTACTTATTGCCTCCCTTCCTCCCCCTTTTCCTTAAGGTATAGCACAGGTATTTCCTTTACAAAAGGCACCAATTATCCCTCGAATGAGAGCAGCACAAAGCGACATGAAGGGAATTGTCCCTAGAGCTCTCTGTGATCATCACAACTTTCTGTAAGAAGGATACTAAAAATAGCAGAGGAGCTTCAGAAGAATCAGCATTTCTTTAATAACATCTTTCACTCAAAAGGGAAAGGCTCAATCCTCTCTTTATGATACAAAATACATTCTCCAAAGGGCTCCTTCTTGAGGAAGGTCAATACATTATCTCGAGACAATGGAGCACTTGAACCAGTGACCCAGGCAGGCAGCAGAAAGATTTCCACTGACAGCCACAGGCTCAGCAGCCTGTGATGGAAACTGCAGGGCACTTGCTCTCTAAATCACCACAGAACTCGGTCCTGTCTTTGGCCAGGAGCCACCAATAAAAGCAACAAATTTGCTGCAAGATACACCCACAGTCCTTCACTATGAAGGGAAACCACCCAGCGACCCTCATTTCTGGTGACAGAAAAACAATAACTGCCCCCTCCCACCTTTGGAAAGCAATGTTTCCTACTTCAAAGAGGAACTAATAAACCACAGGTCCCTCTAGTTTTTGTAGCAAAACGTGGGAATAAAGTTCAGCAGGTCTACCAGGGTCTCCAGATGGTGGGAGCAGCAGCCACGCTCTTCTGGGCAGGCTGTTTTCTGGGAAACACGCAGGGAGACAGGGGGGAGCCACGCAGAGCTGGGGAGTACGAGGCGTCTGTGCCCAGCTGAGCCTTGCAGAAGTGCTTGATGAGCTGGACCTGGGTCTCCTTCTTGGGCTCGTAGTAGGACAGAAAGTGCATCGCTTCCTTGAGGCACCGCAGGTACCCGCTGTTAAAGTCCTGCTCTGGGTTCTTGTGGATGAATGCTGCAAGAGAAAGAAAAGCAAATGCAGCAGGTTAAAACCGTGACCAAAACATGGGGCAGTGATGATTTGTGCAGTGACTTTCATGTTTCTGGGGCTGGGGTGCTCCAGCCCCTGCTGACCTCGGGGTGTCCGGGAGGGCACGGCCCTGGGAGCAGGTCCAGGTGTGAAATACCTGCTCTGCACTCACTTTTTTGGTCCTGCAGCTGGCTCTGCTGCTTCAGGTAGCTGACAGCCACTTCCAGGATGTCGGCTTTCTCCAGCTTGGAGTTGGGCTGGTGCCTCTGGAACTCCTTCTCCAGGAGCAGTTTCAGCTGCTCGATGCTGCTGTTAATCCGGTCCCGGCGCATTTTCTCCACCACCGGCTTCCTCAGCTGTGAGAGAAGGAGCAGATTGTTAAGGATTTTGGGAGACCTGACCCAATTTCCCCTCTGATGCCCTAATACACCCATGTCCAAAGATGCTTTTTTTTTGGCAGGAGAGCTCTGTAATGCCGCCTACCCATTCTCCACTCATTTTAATTTTTAAAAATCTGTATCATCTCCTTTATCTCTCTTTAACATATTTGCTTTCCCCTAGGCCACTTCTCCCTCTTCTCCCATGTTATATTTATTAGCTAGGGGCAGGCCAGCCTTTCCAATCCTCTCAGGGGCTCTACTCACTTTATTCTTTTCCTTAGGCAGCAGCTTCTCTTCCATGTGGATCACGAGAGCGTTGCTGGGAGCCATTCCGAGCGCTCAGCCCTGGGCGCAGCCCCCACCCAGCTGCTGTGCCGAGCGATGCTCCGGCAGCTCCCCACCGCTCTATTTATACCCGGGGAGCTGGGGCAGATACGTGAGTGTCGGGATCGCCGGTGTTTCCCACAGCCCCGCAGCCAATCCAGGCCCGCAGCGGGACAATAGAGGAAGCATCCATTAGTGCATGGTACATTGATTGCCAATGCCCCGGGGAGAATAACCTTCTGCCCACGCTGCTGGTGGAGTGTGGGGAGCTGGGAAAGCACTGACCCTCCAGCTGGTTGGGCTGGGATCAATGGCATTCCTGAGGCCCCGCATGTGCCTGGCACAGTGGTGGCTTGGAGGAGGCACGCTTTTGGGGGAAGGTGGGGAAGGGAGG
>VYXC01009515.1:0-65739 GCA_013397175.1 Platysteira castanea
CTCGACCCCGGGCCGGCCGCGCTGCCGCCGCCGTGGGATCCGCTCTCTCCCGCCTCCGCCGCGGCCCCGCGGCCTGCCCGGGGCGCCACGAGCGCCTTCGTTTCATTGAAAATAAATAAATAACAACAATTAACCCCCCGCAGGAGGCAGGGCCGGGCCGGCGGCGCGGAGCGGCGCGGCCGCGCTACACGAACCGAAAGCGAAATGCCCCGGGCGGAGGGGCTCCGGCTCCAGCCCCGGCCCGGCCGGACCCCCCCGCGCCCCCCGGGGNTAAACCCCGCCGGCGGGCTCGGGGCTCCGGGCCGGGGCAGCACCGGTGCTGCAGCTCCGGTCCAGCACACACAGAATTACCTAACGAGACCTAATTGGTGTATTGGTTATACCCCTAATTAACGCTTACGCCGCTAAATTCGCGTTAGTGGAGAGGCAGCCAGATGGGAGCAGTAGAAAGAGGCTTTTTTTTAATATAAGCAAATTAGATCTTTATAGGCAAATATCAGAGGCCCCTCGTTTTACTGCCTTTAGGCATGAATAAAATTAGGTTAGGAGCTGAGAGAGAATAGTAATCAGTAAATATATCCTAATTTATTTGTTATAAGTATATTTGCTTTTTCTCCTAAGCCTAATTTGATCTCACATAAAAAATTTCATTCTCCAGAACCGAGGGGCAAAATGCAAATAATTTCCCTTTAAGGCACTCTGAAGGTGAGCTGGGTTCAGTGGAGACATTAAATGGGTTTTTTAGCCAGTGGAGTTGTTGCTGAACTATCTGATCCGCAAAATATGAACTTTATTTAAATGTGCCATCTGGTCTCAAAAAGCAGAAATAAAATGGAAAAGAGAAAGGGGAAACCTACAAGCCTTTGTGTCTATTTCATTATTTTTACTGATCACTGAGGGCAGGGCCTTAAAAGCTGTTCATAGGGGGCCTCCTCCCCTGGCTCTGTGATCTCGCACTTCCCCTGGGGGACATCAGAGCCATCAGTGCCCTGCAGCAGGGAGGGGACGGCTGGGGCAGCTCTGTGGGGATCTGGCTCAGGAGCAGCCTCCCACAGAGACGCCTCCTAAATTCCCGAGGTGGAAAGTGTGCTCTGGTGGCTTTTTTCCTCTGTGGAACGGAGTCACCAACAATCAGCTTTGGGTTCTGTGAAGTGTGCAAATAACGTTTGGGGCTGGAAGGTTTGGCTCCCTCAACCTTCCTGCTTGTGTTTTTGCTTTCCCATTGTAGTCTTTCCTCTTTGGGGCCAGGTTGTATCAGGAGAAAGCAAGTGGGACTTCTGCTGGTGATTGTTGTCCTTCCACTTGAGGCTGGAGCTGGGAAATGTGCTAATCCATGCAAATATCAGTGGTGTTAGTATGAGGTTTAAGAAAGAAATTTTTCTCTCTTTCACAAGAAATGGATAAATATAAAAACTTAATAAGATGAACAGTTAATTCTGTAGTTTCCAACAGAGAATGGTACTCTGTAAAATGTAGTTAGTAGTTGAATTTAATGTTAACCTTAGAGGAGGCTTGCACAGAATCACTTGAGTGGAAATGTTTCCCTAAAATCATTGAAAATCACTCCTAAATGAAGATGTGGAGGTTTTGCCTTCTGGTGTGGTGCAGAAGGTGAGATTCTCCAGATTTATGTGAATCCACAGGGCAGAAGCTGTTTGGGCCGAGTTCCCCGTCCGGGATTTCTGTGTGATCTGGAAACGTGGGAGTCAGTGCTTGTGGGAAACATCCCAAACCCAGGGATCATCCCTGCCTGGCAGGCTTAGGGGGATGCTGCTCTTTTTAAGGGTGTTCCAGATTCCTAAAAGCAGGTGTTTTGTGCCTGTCCTTGATAAGAGAGATGGTGCACTTTTGTTTTGTTTGGTGCACTTTTGCTCAATCACTTCCCTCCAGTGCCAGGGATGAATCTGTAGTAAATATGAGCAAATGTGTGATGTGAAAGCTCTGAGGAGGAAATACACCATAATTCTGAGGGGTGATAAACAAGAGATAATGTGTCAACATGTTAATTGCACGCAAGTTCCAGAACACGCTGTTCCTTCCCTGGATAGATCATTTGCATTTATTTAAAGGAAAATCAGTCATGGAAATAATTCTGTTCTATTTTTAAGGCTGGAATCTGAGAGAAATATTTTAAGGTTTCCGAGTGACAACTTTGATTTGCTGTGTGAAGTTTTAGCGAGTGTTCCCAAGTTGCTGTGTCTCTCAGGACAGCTGAAGGCTTCCCGTGCTGTGTGTGCTGCTTCTGTGGATGCTGTCGTTAGTCACTCCCAGGGGGATGAGCAGTGCCTTCAGTGATGCCATTCCACAGCTTCCACGTGCAGGTGGTGCCCACCTGTACAGCTGAGATGCCCCTTGCCTGCACTGGGCCCCCCCCGAGGCCCTGAGGTTAACTGGGACTGACTGGGATGCCCGGGCTGAGGCTCACAGTGTCTGGCGGGGTTGGGGCTGGGTCAGTCGTGGGCTCAGGGAAATGCTGGGTGTGAGCAGGCGAGTGACGAGTGAGGAAGTAATGCAGAACAGATGGAGGGCCAGCCAGAGTCACTGAAAGGGCTCTTTCTGCCCCTGGTTTTGGTTTTCTTGGTGGAATTAGATAACTGTGATAACTAGATAACACCTTTTTGCTCTTTTAAAGAACCAACAGCAACGCTTTGTGAAATAAGTTTTGTTAGCTACAGATACGAGTTGTGTATAAAATCTGTGTTCAGTTGCATCAACCCTGTGATTTGCATTTCCCTTTGATACCTGCTAAAAGCCTTGTGTTCTTCATTTTCTCAGGACACTTCCCTGAACCGTAATTTAGTATTACCAGCAGCTTTCAGAGTAGGGGGGGATTAGCTGCTTAGTTTGTACTGAGGTGCTTGTAACAGAGTACAGCAGTGTGGCTAATAGTTTGGGGCTTTTTAAATACATTTATGGGGTGAACTGTGTGCAGCATAAGATGTGGATGGCATAACAAAATAAATCTGCTGCTCCTAGGCTCCTGTACCCACCAGACACCTACGGGAGGTGGCTCCTGAGCAGGAATCGAGCTGTGTGTAAATTCTCACACTCGCTGAGCTTATGACCCTCATGTTTCACTGTGGCCTTGCTGCCAAGCTGCTCTCCTAACACAGGTCCCTGTGCTGGCAGTTTAAATTCAGCATTACACTGCTCTGTGATAGGAGCATGAAAGGATTCAGGAAAGGCCATGCCAAGGAATAAAATGGGCAAGCACACTGTTATCATCTGCATCTTGAAGTTATGTATATGGAAATAATCTTCCTTAACTCCCTGCCTTCAGTGACTAGAATGCCTCTCTCTGGCTCTCATAAAAGTGTCCAGTGTTAAGTACCTTGGTGAATAATAAATGGAGAACTATAATTGAGTATCGTGCCAAAAATATTTCTGTTTCTCCTGGCAGGACTTTGATGGGAGGCGTAGGTGTTCAAGTCAGAGGTACCAGTGTGAGAAGGAAGTGTTTGACACAGGCCTGCCTGACCAGCAGCAGCTCCTGCTCTAAATCACTCCAGGGGTACCTGAACTTCCTTGGGTTACTGCAACTGGAGATGGTTGTGCCCCCAAACTATTTAAAGCTTAATGTGCAAAATAAATCCCAGCATTCTGTTTGGAAGCTAAAATACAGCTGCTGTATGTATATCTCAGTAGAGCTGTAGTGCTCTGGCTTTTTTCTTCCCTGTCTCAGTCATTGCAAGCCAAGCAGGCAGTTGGATTTGTGGGATTTTTTTTCCACATATTCTTAGAGGAATCCTTCAAAGAGTTGACTTTTGTAGTGACAGGGATACAGGCAATGATCATCTTTGCAGCTGAAACAGAGGAGGTACTGTTCTAGCTGAAATGTGACTGGTTCTTAGTTGAAGCCTGGGAGTAGATGGAGTGTTAGTAAGGCATTTGTAAACCCGTGTGTAACCTAGATGTGCTTTCTTCAGCAGGATAATGATCTGTTTACTTTGCAGGTATCTTCTTTTAATCTTCAGTAGGTAAATGAGCAGAATTGAGAGCTGCATGTTGGACAGTAAAGCATGCAAGGTTTCACATAGGGGGAAAAAGGCAGTGGCGGGAGCCAGCAGCTGAAGAGGTGGTGGTTGGATGGATGTGAGGAAGGCACAGCCTTGGGATGAGCCTTGGGGCAGGGGATGTGAGGTCTGTGCTTCTGCCAGGCTCTCAGAGTGACAGTCCTGTTTCAGAGTGCCTCGCAGAGGAAGAATGCAAATCTGAAGAGAAAAGATTGCTGTGACTTTGGCAGCGGTGCAGAAAATGGGAAAGAAGAGCTTAAGAACATGAATTAGAGTAAGGCAACTTCACTCGGAGCCAGTGGAGTGGTGAAATGAGGGAAGTGGACAAAGGAGTGTGGAAAGCTTTATCTTTTGGGAAGGGTTAGATGAAACAATGGCCTGATCGGGGAAATGAGATGGCAGAGGGAAGGAGGCTGTAAAGATGCAGAAGTGTATAAAGGAAAGTTATCTGAGGTTTGTGATGATGGTGGCAGCAGCCATCAGTTTATTCAGGTGAAGGAAAGCTGCAGATGTGCTTGTTGTGGGTGAAATTCTGAAACGAAATTGCTTTTGGTATGTACTAAAAGGAAGTTACCAATTCTTGGGCAGACTAAGCCCTGGTGTTTCACCAGAGGCTCTTTAAATCTCATTCGAGACTCAGGTTTTTTAACCTCACGATGCAGTTCCATTTTCTAACATGACTAAACTATCCAACCTCTGCCCGGTGCTGAGCGAGTGAGGTGCAGCAGAGGAGGTTCCCTGCAGCCTGGAACACGTGCAGGGCTCCTCTGTGTGAGCGTGGCCAGGCAGCTTTTGGCTCCACAAGCTGCCCCAGAGCTCTGCCTTGGAGCTGGGAGCTCCTAGAGTAAATCCCTGCCCAGGTGTCCGTGTGGAATGAGATCCCATCTCTGCAGGCAGCTGGTGTGGATGCAGCTGCCCTCTCTGAAGTGCTCTGGGGTTGCTGCTTTAAAAAGCCCGTCTGCCTTTGCTGCGTGTCAGACGGTGCCGGCTGTGTCCCTCAGGATACAGAGCTTTGAGCACTGCTAAAGATTTGGGTCACTGAGGAGTGTCGTGAGCAGCATCGCAGCAAAACAACCTGCCTTGTTACAAGCTGTACCCTCCGAGAGACTTGGGAACGTTCTTTGAAGGATGGATGTATCTTTTCATTTCATTTCATGTTTTCTAACCCACCTCTGCTGCTTGTTACATCAACTCGCTGTGTGTCTCTGGGTGTGCTGGGTTTATTGCCGTGCAGCTGAGGGGTCACTGGTGCTTTGGCATTTCCAGTTGCCCGTCCCTGGGCAGCTCGGAGTGCTTGTGCAGCAGCGTGCTCAGGGAGATTGCTGATGGCTTTCAAATGAAATGGATGTTGCAGCAAATGTGCCAATGCGAGAGGAATGATGTGTGGGAGAGAACAAGAGACGGTGCTTATGAGAGGGCTGCTCTGTGACGAGGATTTTTTTTTGTTGCAAGGCAGAAAATGAATTGAAGGGAAATGAGAAAATTGACTGAGTTGTTTAAATTAATGCTGATGGGTAACAATCCTTTCCTTCCAGCTTTTTTCTTGGGCGACGTCTTCTTTATACGAATGCCACTGTTTATGTTGTTACATAATCTGATTTTGTGGTTTGATTTTTATGGCATCATTATTCACAGAAAATCCACTTTTTCTGGAAAATCCCTTCCTTCCCCAGTTTATTGATGTATTTATGAGCTCATTGGTGTGACATCTGACAGCCTACTCCGTTTTCTGTACCACTTCCACACATTTCCCAATATGAGTAATGCATGACCGAGAGCAGATAATGCAAAAATAACGCAATGCCATTGGTGTTTTAACAACGAAAAGCACTGACTCTATCTGAAAACTTAATTTGCTTCTCATGCAGGCTAAATTAACAACGGGAACGTTTGAAGGCATGTTGTTTCTTTGGTGCTTTGTTAATCCACATCCCTGCAGGACTTGCATCCTTGTACTTCCACCCCAGGAAATTAACAGTTTTGTTTGGGATCAAAGAGTAGTTCAGCTTCCTGGGCCAGTTTCTAGGATGAATACAGATGGAAATTTGTAAGATGTAGGTAGAGACCTACTTGCTAGGAATAGGGAGTGATGTGCTTTCTGGGTAAAATGGAAAAAAAAAGCTTTTTGGGTCAACTTTAAGCTGTGGCAACACTACAGAATTTTGGTTTACTCATTGACTTAGAGGAGGAGAATCACTGTATATATATATATATATATGTCTTCAGTGTTGCAAGTTTGCTCTGAGTTTCATTCTGTTGAGGAGTTGTTGAATGTGGAGTTTTGGTACAAAAGTTGTGACAGTGTGCACTGTTTGCCTTTTTGAGAGGTGTGAGGTTGTATTTCAGCATGGTTTGCACAATGGGGCTGTTTTCAAGTCTTCCAACCTTTGCAGTGAAGCCAGTTTTTGGTTTTCAGAGAAAAACGCCTCAAGCTCTTTGAAAATGTGTATTCAGAATTTGCAGAACTTAGTAAGTTCCAGCTTGAACTTGATAGAGAGTCTCGTAGGCAATGCTCTTAGGGCAGCGGAGGACTAGCCAGGGAAACTTGTTATTCAGGCTGTCTCCAGCACACCAGTCCTTCTGGAGTCAAAAATCAGACCTGTGCTGTTACACTTGCAAATAATGTTAAGGTTTGGCTTCATGGAGAGGTGCCTCTCCTTCCAGCACCCTGCTGGCTCTGCAGTGACTTAGCAAATCAGTGCATTTATATAATTTGATAGCTGGCTTCTTGCTGAGCTATACTGTACTCTGAAAATTCTGAGTCATATGCCTTGACATCTTAGCGCTTTCCTTGGCAGCCTTAAAAATCATGCATTGGCCATGGTACTGGCCTACAGTGCTGCTTTGTCCTTGAAATGCTGCCCTAGGAATGACCGGCTTTGCCAGTGGCTGAAAAGCAGGAAATGGCCCCACCGTGAAGATGCTGCTTTCTTTGGGGAGCTGTGGGCAGTGAGGGACAGTCCTGTCCTCATGGAAATGGTTTCTTGGCACACCTGGGGACAGTGGCAGTTTCTCCACCTTTCTGTGAGTTGCTGGAGCTTGAGACGTGGGGCACAGCAGTGGAGGCTGAGGTTCTGCTCTCTGGAGGGGCTGGAGAGCAGAGGAGAGAGAGGGTAAGGGGTGGTGGTGCCGTGTTCCTCTGAGGATGTTGCAGCATTTTGCTCTCACTGCTGGCAGGGGAAGCTCTGTAGGCCACGGCCCAAGCTTTTTGAAGATCTTGGTGGAAGTTGGATGGTTTGGTCTCTGTAGGCTGAGCTTTCTGTTGCACGTGTAGTGTGAGTTTTCTACAGACCCCATCATCTTTGAGGTGTCTCTGGTCCAGCTGCTTTAAATTAGTCACACTCTCACTGTGCTGCTGACAGGGCTGGCTGGAGGCCTTTGATCTCCCTGTTTAGCAAGAGGTGACTGTTTCTTGTCCCAGGAGTAGTGTACAGTGTTTTACTCTCTTCTGGTTCTAGACTGTTTTCCAGAGACACAGCAGTACAGAAAATATACTGAATTCAGTGCTGTTGTTCAGAAAGGAGTGTCTTGACAACTCCATCTTTGTGCTGCAGACATGTAAGGCAAATGGGGTCATTTTGAGCCTGGAAACAGGGAAATAATCATTGCAATAAAATGCTTTAGAGGATGTTTATAGCAGACTAGGAGAACTGCATTGAGTTCTATTGTGCAAACCTGTGTTCCTGGAGCTGGCCTGCAGGGTGTGAGCTGGTGGTTGAAGCTTTAGGACTTGCTTTGTTATTTGCTTTGTAGCTTCTTCTCATCTTCCTTAATCTTGGCAAGGTGAGCTGTCCCTCAAAACACTTGTTTGGGTGACCCAGGGTAGGGGAAGGAGCAATTTCTTGTCTGTAAATGCGTTTCTCTGTCTTAGATCCACCAATCCGACGACCCCACTAACGTAGTCGGTCCCGGGCTGGGCAGGTGCCTGGGCTGCCTTGTCTCTAACAGCATTAGCAGTAATTGGGATTTCGTTCAAGAAAGAAGTAGATACACCAAGCTGAAGATGATTGGCTGCTCTCTTTTAACAGACAAGTCTGAGAAGGAAAACCCATTCGAATCCCCTTTCATTCTGGATTGGTGGATCTGAAGCCCAGAAACAAAGTTTCAGGTAAGAAGTCACCCTGTACTATATCTTGCTGCTTCTGCTTAGATGAGTTTGTCCGCACAGTCAGTCTCTTGCTTTAACTGCTTCATGTCCCCAAGGTGTGAGGGTGCAGGGAATGAGCTGCTGAGCTTACAGTCAGACGGGGCATGGCCAGGAAATACAGGAGCAGTACTGGAGGGAACTGTCAGTCTGCTGTGAAACACAGGCCTGGGAACACGAGGTGAACTTCTGTGTGTCAGGAGCAGGCACGGAGCCATTGGCTGCCATATCCTGCTTCTGGAAGGGGAGAGCAGCCTTGCCAGTGACTGCCTTGGGCTCCCTGTGGAGTTCAGGGTCACAGCCCTGAGTTCTGTCCCTGTCCTCTGATGGGTCCATCAGAACTGGAGGGAACTTCTCTGGTTGTTCCTGAGACAAATTGCTGTAGCTTTTCCTGCTGAAATGCCATTTGAAATTCTTTTGTGGGCAGCGCTTGGAATCAGTGTCCTAAACCCTTCCTGAGATGTCCGTGTGAAGGTCTGGCCCCAGCTGTTTCGGGACAGGTGTAGGGCAGGGCTGGCAGGAGGAGCCTCACAGCGACAGCGGGTTTATTTCAGAGTAGGGGAGAGTGGTTGTGCTTTGAGTCACATTCATCTGAGATTTGGGAAGCCTGCAGAAGGCTACAACAGGTTATCTTGGAGATGGGTTTGGAATGTGCTTGTGTGCCTCGGGAAGGCAGGCTGGGTCCCTGGCTGGCAGGAAAATAAAGTTATGTAAGTTCAGTATCATATCTGGTGTGAGTGGGAGAGCTGCACCTCCCAGGGCCCAGCTTTACTGTAAGTTGGTGCTTTGATGGACTTGGCAACTTAGTTCTGAAGTCACTGTGAAACAATGCACCTGGATTCCTTTGGACAGTAACAGCAGTAGTGCTAAGGCTTTGTGTTCTCCTTTGTAGGCAGTTAGAGCAGTGAATGGTGAGGCCTCAGTATTTAACCTCCTGTAGCAGAAACTCCTGTAGGTGCTGTTGATCTCATGCATTTTTTAGTTCTGCGTTTGTTTTGCTGGTGTGGTATTTTGTGCCAAAGTTATATTTGAATTTCATTGATAAGTTCATTTATAATTAATTACTTGTGCAAAGGGTGCTGTTGTTTCCTGGTTTGATTTTTTCAGTAGTTGAATTTTATTTGGTTAGGGTGGAGAAATCTGTTTTAGTGTAACTCTCTAAAATAAACTGGAGGGAGAATCTAAGGGAAACACTTATTAACCTTACACATTTCTTGCATTCTTATCTAGTATCAAATTGAATTTGTTCCACACACCCATCAGACTCACTTTGGAGTCAAAACTGTAAAATAACATCTTTCTGTGAAATATTTGCTGTTCAGGGTGTGCCTTTTTCTAAAATGAGAGAACAGGGAGACAGAAGTGAACTTGGCATCTCTAGTGGTGGAAACTGAAAAGAGGAAGTAATTTAAAATACACTGAGCAGGGGAAAAAAAGGGGAAGCATGAATTGGTGCCCCTGCTGATGAAGATCCTCAATGTTATTTAATATTGCTTAACTTTTGGAAAGGTGCACCAGCCCTACAAAGGCAGCAGTAGAGCTGAGCAGGTTGGAGGCTTTGTTCTTGCCCATGTTTTGAATGTTACACTTCAGAAAGTACAATGTGAGGCAGCTCTCAGAGCTGTGTCAATGTTCCTCTGCAGCCTCGGGTGTGCAGCCCCTGCCTGGGAATCCAGGGTTTGTTCCTGGCAGCCCAGGCTCCACAGGCATTGGGAACCTGTCAAGTGCTTGTACCCTGCCTTGGCCATCGTAGGATTTGTTAGCTGTGTTAGGCATCACCCTTAAACACTTAATACAGAAGAGTCTGAGACAGCTTTTAACATGTTAGACAAGTTTCAGCCATATTTTTCTACGTGTTTGACTCCCTGCAGGTTTCTCGTGTGTGATTGGCAGTGCTCAGTCTGTGTTCCCCAGTCAGGATGGGCCCTGAGCTGCTGGCTGCAGATATCTGTAAGCCCCTGTCCTGCTGCAGGAGAGCAGAAGAAAGTGTTTGCTTTAGAAATGGCCTTTTCGATGTAACACAGGGGATGTTAGTGCAGAAAGATGTATCACACTTAACTGTGGGAGTTGGGGTGTATGTACATGAAGGAAGCAAGGGCTAATCTAAATGCTGTGTATTTTGGAAAATTTACATTATTTCAGGTAATGTTCAGAGTGACTTATGCAAACGTCTTAGGATTTTCTTCCCAGTCCTTTGTATCTTGTTGAAAATGAGCTGCTGCATCTCATGGGTCTTATCCTGATGAATAAATTATAATGGAGTAAGATGGTTATTCTATTCAAAGAAAGCATTTAATCTTCTCTCCACTGAACCCATATTCCTTTTGTAGCATTGATTGTGTGTAGCAAACACACACTTTGATCTTCAGGAGCAAGTGGGACAGCGTTATCCATCAGCCTCCTGTGAATTCAGTGTCCTATCTAGAGCATCGCTGTGGTAATGAGGAGAATTTCTCTGATCAATTCTTTTCCCTTGTCTTGCTTTAAATTTCCCAATTCCTCACTTAGTGTTTTTCCCCAAATGCAAGAACTTACGTGCAGATCTTGAATGGCTGTTGGAAGGTTGTTCCATTGAGCAGTTTTTATGGTGAATGGCAATCATTTGGCTAAATTGGTTTTCCTGATGATACTGAGACTCAGCTGTTGGTTACCTATTTTTTTAGAATGATCTGATGGCAATAAAAGAATAATCAAAAATGTTTCACAAGTTAAAATGAGTTTGCCATTCTGTGGATATTTATTTTTGAGAAATTCACTTTTGCATTTGTAGTTCATGGGAGGACAGAAATAAGTGCAAAAGTAAATTACGTCTAAAATAACTTTGGACCTGGGAGTACAGTTCTGCTAAAATTGAAGCAGATTGCTGGACTGCACAAGTAAAACTCCCTGGAGTGTGGAAATGTGTTGTGTGGATGGTACTCCAGCAGCCTTCCAAGTCACCCAGGCCCAGTGAGGTTGCATTTGGCCATGGAAAAGGCAGTGATGTGATGGCACCGATTCCAACAGACCTGTGTGGAGCACGTGAGCACATGGCATCCCCCAGGGCACAGCCTGGCTGTGGAATGGCAGCAGGAGGAGCCCAGAGTGCTCCTGTTGGTCAGACAGGTGTGTCTGTGCCTCCAGAGACTGCAGTGTTGTACCAAAGCTGCAGGGACTGTCCCCTGCCAGCCCGGCTGTCCCTGGGGGAACTCGTGTCACTGTTCCCTGCATGTCCCACAGTGTTCACACAGACCCTGGATGTTCTGCTTTCCCCCCTGTGCACACACTCGGGGCACTCACTCCCAGCCCAGGGATCCACCACTGCTCTGCTTGGCCCTGTTTGAGTAAAGCCCTTACGGGAAAAGCACCAGGTAAGATCTGGAGGAGACCCCAGCCTGCAAACCAGGAGGGAGTTGGAGTTGGCTGCTGTTCCTGCTGAGTGTAAAATAATACTGAAGACCTTGAAACAGTGTTACTGCTCATATTTTTTATGTCTTATTGTGGTTAATGCTGATTTTTGAGGAGATCTGAGCTTGACATTAAGTTGGAGGTGGGAGCATAAGGCTTTCCCAGACTGTCAGACTGCCCTCGAATCCAAGTTGGCTTTTCAGACACCCCTTGGGCTGAGCCCCCAGCCATGGAGAGAGGTTTAAGTAGCTCCACTTACCAATAAAATTATCAGTATTAAGTGTTGGTGTAAATAAAGAAATACCAGTTGTGTTGGTCCAGGCCTAAATCAAAGTAAACTAACCAGGAAATCACCAGTGCTGAGTAGCATGTGAGTTTCTTACAGCTAAAAACCTGAAAAAATTCACAGTAAAGGTTGAAGTTTTGGTTGTAACTTTTTTTGCCAGTTGAAATATCTGTTAATAGCCCCATGGACGTCCAGAGCACAAATTACCTTTACTGAGGAACTCTCAGCTTTGCTGTCACAAGAAAGCTGGAAAAAGCATTTAGGATTTATAAACTTGAATGGTTTTTTAGGTTTTAATGTTCAATTTAGTTTTGTAGTAAACTGCATAAGAAAAAAGTTGTTGCAGGAGGGGTGAATTAATATAATTAGCCATGCTCCTTGGAAAAAATGGAGTGAATTAACTCTTTCATTTGTTTTACTCTATTTTCCTTTGAAATTCCAAAATGCCTCTCCTTGCCAGTCTTTTTTGGACTCTGTCTGGAAACTGGTTTTCAAAAACAAAGGTATTTTTGCCTTAAGACCAGAATTTCCCAAGCTGCAAACACACCGATAAGTTTGGATTCCTTAAGTTATCTTGTATAAATAAAATGAATGCAGTGAAAAATTCCGAGGTCATAATTTTAATATTTTATAAAACTTGCAGCATAAGTCTGGGTTATGTAAACAGTCTCATTCTTGATTATGACACTGCAATATTGCCATGCCTGGGTTGCAAAGGTGTTCTAATTCCATCAGCAATACAGGCTATAGACATTTCTTGAGCAATTTAATGGGCTTTAGAGGATAAATGGGTGATGTTTTTTTTAAGGGGTACAAAAGTGTGAGGATTTGTGTGACAGTGTCTGATGCGCTGAAAGAAACGATTTCTTGGCACTTTACACTGCTATAACCAGACTGTGCTGTAACCTGGGACAAGTCCAGAGTGAAGGAAAACTTTGGATGGTTCAGGGCCTGAGATGGTGTTTTTAATAGCTCCATCCTAAAAGTTCCCACCTACAAAGTTGGTTTATTGGATGCACACTGCTGTGTGCTTTGCTATTAATATAAGAAGTTCTTAACATCTGAGCCTTAAAGACATTGAAGCATCTTCCCTTTTTACTGAGGATTTCACTGGGAATGCAGCATTTTGTATAGGCTGCTTGAATTTGAGATGTAAGATTGAAACCTAAAGCTTGAGATGTAATTCCTGGGGCTAGACCACCAAAGCAGTTCTTTGTGTATGGAATTAACATCAGTCATCTAATAATAAAATTAGAGTACGAATCTTTCCAAGCACAAAGCATTGAAGAGATCAGAATGAGGGTTTCTGTGTCTGTCCCCTCCTTGCCCTGGAGCTCAGAGCCCCTCTCAGCTCTGCAAACAGGGCCTCCAGGTGATCCACAGCCCTCAGAATGTGAGGCAGGTAAAGCTCTGCCTTGCTAATTACCTTATTCCTTAAAATCTGAGTTTCAGTTGGCTTTCCCTTAACCTGTGCACTTCTGTTCTCTGTGTTCCCATTTAATTCTGTGCCCGTTGGCCACTGGCATTTTCCCCATCCCAGACTTTATGAAATAGTGCTGCATCTCCCCAGGCTCCTGGTGAAAGCAGGGCCAGTGCAAAGTGAAGGCCTGAGCTGAGGCTCCTGCTGTGCAAAGCGGAGTCTTTGGAAACCTGTTAAGCTTTTATTCTTGACAGGGTCAAGCAACAACATGTCAGGGAAGCACACAAATATTTGCACGTTCCTGTTTCGGTGTGAAGTGGGACACAATATTGAATTTGTAGCATTGTGCAATAGCAGTGCTGCAGCTGAGTGTCCAGGGAGTTTTATAAACCCTTTCATGCAGGCTTTCATAATAGTGTGAAAAGGTTTTTGTGTGGCTTAACCTTGGCGTGGAAATGGCCTCAGTGTCTAATGCATTTTGAATTAAATTTTTAAAAATGTTCTCAAGTTACCCGTTTTTCTCTTACACACTTAAAATTCAGTTTATTTAGCTAAAGTATTTCCTAACCCTCCCACATAATAACCACTAAACCAGTGATTTTTAACTTAAAATTTGTGGACACCTGAAGATGTAGATTCATTATAAACATTATACTCAGCTTTGTACACCTGATCTGAGCATCTCAGGAGAGAAGTTTGCTGTGTTTTTTAAATGACTTTTATTAAGTCGTGAGCAAAGTGACTTTTTTTTACCAGTCCTAAATGTTTAAAAATGTGTTCGGGCTTTAATCAACACCTGCAGCAATACCCTGAATTTGATGGTTCAGTGTTGCAGAAATCCCATGCAGGTATTGTCCTAAATAGGAATAAAGAATGAAACAGATTGGAGAAGAGGTTTCAATTACACACTCTTGTTTTGAAAAACAGACCTATAAAAAGTGTGTATCTTCAATCAGTGGGTTTTAACAGTACATCCCATCTTTTTTGGAAATATGAAAACCTCTTTTTTTCCTGGTGTCTTGCTGAGTTAAGGTAGTTCTCCTGTTGTCACTGGTTGACTGTCTTAGAAGAGTCCCGGGAACTAAATTTCAAATGTTAGTGTGAGGACACGTCGAAGTAAATTACTGCAAAGTAATTACAGATATACTGGATTAATTACTTTATAGCTACATCCCATTTCTCTAAACTTTAAATAAACTGTCAAAAACATTAGTAATTGAAAACTATGGTTTTATTTTGCTATTATAGAAAGAATAATACAATAAAACATAAATATGGCTATTTTTACCCTGTCCCTAAGATATATGGCCCACTCTTGCCATGCCAGGTGCATAGCACAGGGCATCCCTATGGAATCAGCACCTTCCTGCTGGATAAGAGAGGGAATTTCAGTGTGTTTTGATGCTGGTAGGGCATTCTTGTGCTGGTTTTCCTTTAATTTATCTCCTTAGCATGGAGATGAAAATATGAATCTTTCTTTTGCTTTATTAATAAGATATGAAACAAAAAAAAGTTTTTAACCCCTTCAGGTGCTCTGGGCTCTCTCCCCCTCCTCAATCCTGGCACAAACTGCTTTCCATGAGGCTTCACCTCCAGTTATTCCTCTTTCAGCTTTGACCTGTGTGGGGCTTTTCTTTTAAAGTTTTGGTGTTTGTTGTAACTAAATTGGAAGCCTGTGTGGAAAATAGTGAAAGCTCCGTCTGTGCCAA
Source organism: Platysteira castanea (assembly GCA_013397175.1). Classification (NCBI taxonomy): domain Eukaryota; kingdom Metazoa; phylum Chordata; class Aves; order Passeriformes; genus Platysteira; species Platysteira castanea. Next base: position 14,960 of record VYXC01009515.1, read on the forward strand.
ATGCTGGAGCTGGGTTTGTGCACTGCTTGATGCTGAGGAATTGAATCCTTTTCCCTAACCTTATCTGGTGTGTGTAGTACTCTGTCCTTAAAAGGAACTGGGAAATAGTATTGGGGAGCTACAGAAATTTTGGGGAGTCTGTCTGCATCAAATTTCTTCAGCTTCAGAAAAGAAACAAAAGGAATCTCCAGACTTTCCCTAACTTCCCATGTCAGCTATGGGGAATTTGGTAGTTAAGCCTGGGTGGCAGGAAGAGTAATAAATGCAGCCAGGGGATAATCTGGCTTCAGGATATCTTCAACTATAATTCCAGCATTTCCCCCCAGTTTATCAGGATACCTTGACTAAGCAGAACTTGGTCATGCAATTTGAACTTAGCTAAGTGTGGTTCCTCTGTAAAACATGCTCCCACTGCCAGGATGTGTGTCCCAGTGCAGACCGGGACCTCGCATTAACACCGGCTTTGCTGTCGGCATAAAGAACCACAATTTGTTTGAGAAAGCTGAGACAGTGGGGAGTACCAAACCTTAATTCCCAGAGCTCCTCCAGCTGGATCCTAAAGCCTTGCCACCCCAATGGCACCTCCTGGGCTCCTGTGCGGGGACAGCTGGGCAGGGATTTTGGCCAGGCTGGTTTGCTGGGTGAGGCCTCTGCCCCAGAACCTCTGCTTTGGGCAGCAGTGTGTGGGTGAGCTAAAACTCTCCTGCTACTGGGAGTAAGTTAAAACGTTCAGCTGGGCACTGAAGCCACGAGGTTACAGGTGGGGAAAAGGAGCTCAGGCCAGAGGGGTGGCTTGTCCTTGTTTGCTGCACAGGATCTTCAGTGGTTATTTTACCCTTGGCCGCTAACACGTGATGAATGTAGAAATAACATAGATAAGTACCCACGTTAACATACTAATGAGTTGCCTGCCTTGAGTGATTTGTTGTGGCATCTAACTGCTTCTTCTCTTCCTTCCTTTTTGTCACCCTGCAGTGTTCTGTGCCAAGGTCTTTGTGGCTAGGCTGCTCCAACCTGGTAGAGAGCATGTGCGCACTGAGATGCCTGCAGAGCATGCCCAGTGTCAGATGTCTCCAGGTGCCTTTCTTCTTTCTTGTTGTAAATGTTATGCTGTTGAACTTGTGTTAAACTCTCAGGACTCTGTTTAATCAAACTGTTAAGTCTGCTAAATGTTTTTTGTGCATCCTTTTCTGAAATCTTCTACTTAACTGCATTGTAGGAGTGACTCTTTAAGGGCTCTCTGTGCAGTAGGGCTGGGGGGTGAGCTGTTGTGTTTTATTGCCTGTTTACTGAAGTTGTGATATCAGTAGCATAGTTCTGCATGTTGCCTGCTACGTTTTGCTTTCTTGTTTAACTTAAAAAATAACATAATGAGCTTTGCCATTTCTCTTAAATTGCAATGAACTGACCAGCCTGTGATATTTGTGTGATTTAATTTAGAAAGAATAAGCTTTTTATTTGCTCCTAAGCGTGGTCCTGGGTGTAACCTTACCTTAGTCTTTGCACGTGTTTGAATGCAGAACAGTGAGCATGGGGTCCTGGGGTCTTTGGGTTGCCCTGTTAACTTAGTTTTTTAACTTTTAAGAGGTGAAGAACGAGGGATGGGGGTCTGCTCTGCATAGAAAACCACTAAATCCTAAGTTCTCTGTTGTTTTTCTTTTAGTAAGCTGCTGGAGCTGAGCCTGCGTAATTTATAGATGGGGAATTGCTGCTTCACTGGTTTGGGAGGGATTGAAAATGATAAAAAGGGAGCTTTTGGGACCAGTTAACAATTTTGAACTCCCAAGGTATCTACCTTGGAGAGAGAATGCTGAACGTGTGTCGTAACTGTGTGGCACTTCCTGAAGTGTTTCTGAATGTAACATTTTTGAGCAGAACACAAGGATTATTTAACATTAGTCTGTTTTGTAACATAAGAGCATTATTCAGTGGTTCAGTCTTTCATGTGTATAAAATGAGTACTTGAAAGAAATTGCTTTTTTGTTAATGAAAACGAACAATTGAGGTTTGTGTGTCACTCCATTTGAGGTCAGCCACTGGACAACATCAGTGTCTTACCTTAGAGACACTAGGTGCATAAACTGTGAATTGAACAGGGGAGAGCTCAGCCCGGGCTGGGATTTGATTCATTGGTGCAGAGAATGTTGTATTACAAACTTCTGTTGATAATACTGATGACAGGACAAAGTACAAACCATTTTGTTCATCACTGTGCTGCTTTATAGATGAGATTTTGGGAACCTATTGTCACGCAGATATGGTGTAATGTGGTTAAAACCCAGGGCTAAGGCAGCTCTCATGTAAGAATGTGACACGTGGAAAAATTGCTCAGATCTGTCTTGTTTTCAGGAATTGTTACAGCTCTGTCAGCTTTCATGAGAGCCCCACTGAAGTACCAGTTAATTTCTGTGAGGCTTTTCTACTCCATGTGCTGGTGGGAATTTCACAATCCCAGAACATCTGTAGCCCTGTAATTGTGGCACTTAGGTTAACAAATTGTGAAGCACATCCCTGTGAGGGCAAGCGCAGTGTTCAGGCAGGTGGGGTTGCTTTGAGGCTGCAGGAGCTGGGGGTGTGGAAGGAAACAATGCTGTGTGTCCAGCCTGCTGCACTTCAGGAGAGACTGAGGAGGATTTCACCAGGCCCTGGTGTTGTTGGGCTTGTGCTTTGCTGCTGATGCACCCTCCTGATGGATTGTCCAGGGAACAAGAGGCAGGAATGTTCTGAGCAGGAGAGACCTGGGACACCTGTGCTCCAGGGGACAGCGCTCTCAGGGACAGGGTGAGATTGTTGGGGTGTCTGCAGGGCCAGGGGTTGGACTTTGATGATCCTTGTGGGTCACTTCCAGCTCAAGATATTCCATAGTTCTGTGAAATACTGTGCCAAAATAAAGGCTTTTTCTCTTTTTATTAAGGTTTGATTGTTTTTGTAGAGCTGCAACCAAAAGAGGCTTTGAGACTTTTGGAAGTGTCTGTGAAGGATTATTTCTTAAAAAAAAGGTTCTCCTTTTGGGTGTGTGACTCAGTGATGCCTGAAGGGGAACTTGGAAGCAAAAGTGGCACCAGCTGCTTTCCCCATTTATTATTTTTGGCACCATGACTTGCCCTTCATTGTTTCCTGCGCTCAAAGCCCACAGAGAAATCAGGTGGGGCACAGACACCAGGAGCTCTTGGTTCTGTAGCACACATTCAGTTAGGGTGAAATGATTAGAAGGAAGTGCAGGAAGGGAAATTCAGAAGCTCTTGGGTGATTCACAGAAGTTATCTGGGAGTTGTACCTGTTGTGTGTGGTGTGTGTGGAGTAGCCAGTGAACAGACCTGAGAGAGGGCAGAGCAGTCTTCAGTCTGGAGCCTTGGACAATCTCTTCAGGAAGCTCTTACTCAGTCCTGGGGCTTTTTCAAACCTTTAGGCTTCAGCAGTCCCCCACCATCCACCTAAAGGAAGAAAGCAGGGATTGGGTTTGCTCTGCCTTTGTGATGTTGTTAGCAATCATCGAACCTGCCAAGGCTGTTTAAAATGGAGCTGCAGCATTTCAGCAAATCCCCTCTGCCCATGGATGGGGGAGGTGTGCCCGTTCTCAGTCTGGGTGTGTATTCTGTGCTTTTCCCCATGCAGTAAAATACCTTACTAGTGCCTCCAGTTTGCTGGAGAAGTATTTGCTTTCTGCATTCTGTGAGCTGTTGGTGAATGCAGAAGAGAGACAGGTAATTTATTAAAAAATATTTATTCCTATTTTTGGTACTTGAGGTTTGCTCTCATCTACTCTGGCTTCTAGTTTAATTGATAATATTAGGAAATAAAGTCCCTGACACTTAACACTTGTTTCTGTTGCATGGAGAAGCACATATTAAATGCCAGTTCACAATACTTGAAGCTGCTACGAGGCCTTAGTTTTACCTGCTTAATTATCTTTAATGATGTTTTTGTACATGAACACACTGGCATCCAATAACTCCTGTTTTCATTTGCTTTGATATGGATTTCCCTGCAAGATTAAAACCAAAACTCTTGTTTAGGTCTTTAGAGAAACTGGTTCTGTTACCAGTTGTGTGATGCAACCCTGTGGATACAGCACCTTCCACGGCCTCATCCTTGGGGCACTGCAGGGTTTTGAGTGTGTTCTGTGGTGCTGATCTGGGAAGTGGCTCCAGCAGGGCTGCCAGGCAGAGACACGTCCAGGGTTCTGGGCTCTGGGAGTAAACATCTCCAGTGTGAACACTGCTCATTAAGCAGCAGAAGATAAGAGCCCAGGCATCACTTTGAATTATTGCATAATGTAGGAGGTGTTGAAATAAGTCTTGGGAAATGAATTATTAGAGAGATGTAATGAAATTAACCCAGTAACCAAATACTGCCCCACCAAGTTTCTTCCCTGTCTTCAGTTACACTTTTCTTTCACTTCTTTTATAAAAGAGTCATTTTATCTCTCTTCCAAAACTCTGCTTAGGTTTTCTCATGCTTATTTACACCCTCCCAAGGTCTTTGGGGTTATTAAAAAAGGTTCTTTCCTACATCTTTCCATCTATTCTTAAAGTTTTCAGCTTAATCGCATGTAATGCCCTGCTCCTCTTTCCCTTTGTGTTCACACGGGGGGTGTGTGGCCTGGAAGCTTTAACAGAGCTCCTTCACTGCAGGAACAAGAAATGCCTCTCTTCCCGAGCTGCCGGTGGGAGATGTCAGCTTGTTCCTCCACAGGCCAGATCTTAAAATTCATGCAGTGCCTTTTTCAGACTGGAGTCTCCCCTGACTCCTCCCAGCCATTCTCCCAGTACTCCAGAGGCTTGGGCTAGCACCCTTGGCTTTGCCTGTCCTTTGTCTTTGGCTTCTGCCCAACAGGATAGAATATCCATAGGCACTCCTGGATCTGCGTTTTCCTTTTCATGGAGTCCCCATCCCTGGGGTGGCACTCAGTGCTCTGAGCTGGTGACAAGGTGGGCATTGGGCACAGGTTGGACTCAATGGTCTGGGAGGTCTTTTCCAGCCTTGCTGACCCTGTGATTCTCACAGCACCTGTCCTGGAGGTGGACAAGCAGTAGGAATGTGACATCGACTTGGTTCTTGCTGCTGTCATTCCTGCTCGTGGGTTGACAGGAGTGTATCAGTTGATCCTCCATAACTGGAAGCTGTCTTCACAAAAATGGGGCTCTTAAAATCCATTTCAGTTGGCCAATTTGTAATTTATTAGTGTTCTGGAGAACCTGTTTGCCAGTGGCAGGTGGTGTAGATGTTTATTCCTTACTCCAGCAGTCCCTGCAAAGAGTTATTTGTTAGCAGAGAGAATCTCAGTGCTGTCACAGCTCAGCTGGGGCACAAGGAATCCCCAAAGGGTTTGGGTTGGAAGGACCTTAAACTGCATCTTGTTCCACACCCTCTGCCATGGGCAGAGACATCTTCTACCATCCCAGGCTGCTCCAAGCCCCGTCCAAGCTGGCCTGGAACACTTCCAGGGATCCAGGGGCAGCCACAGCTGCTCTGGGCACCCTGTGCCAGGGCCTGCCCACCCACACAGGGAAGAATTTCTTCCGTGTATCTAACATAAATTTCCCTTCTTTCAGTTTAAACACAGAAGTTTCCAGAAGGAAGTTTATCTTTTGATTTATTGCTGTTACAATTTAGCATTAACTTGCTTAAGCTTCTGTTTGTTTTTCTTTACTAATTTTGAGCTTCTGTTGATGTTTCTATTCTGATACCAGAAGGAAGAACAGCAACAGAAAGTGTAGTTGGAAAAACTTGTAGTTGAAAGCTAAGAACTGAACATGAAAACTTCTTCATCCTCTTTTCCCAGTACAAATTGAGGCACAGACACGATGCAGTTCTCTTAAAATGACAGCGAGTGCCCGAGATGGGCTCTGCTGAAACCTTCTCCTCCAGAGCATGAAATCACAAATGGGAAATGATGAGTGGCCTGTCGCTCTGGAGCCTGCATCCCTTTGGAAATGTTATTCTCTGCAGCTGTTAAAAGGAGTTGTCATAACCAGACAACTGCCTTGCTGCTTCTGTTAGGTCTGAACTCATTTACAAATACCTCTTTGACATGTTTTCTGGTATTTTGCCTCAAAACAGTGGAACTGTTACCATTTCTTTTTGGAAACAGTCCAACAGACCCATTAAAAAGAAATACGTATTTGATTCCTTTTCTTTAAAGGAACAGAATGTTCTCTCCAATATTTGAAATATTTGTGCTTGTCCCTGTGTTTAAACAGACTTTTCATAGATGAAACTTTCAAACCAAGGCCAGCAGTGTAGAAGCAATTGAAGCTACCCATGGTGGGTCTAGGGGCAGTGTGGGCAGGGGGATGGCCTGGATTCCCCAGTCCCTAAATCCAAGGTAGAAATGGCCAGTTTTCCCTCTGGTAATCAGCAGCAGTGCTTTCCAGTGTTGTTCCTTCTGTCTGGAGTCTCCTCTCAGTGAAAAGTAATACCAGTTTGGGGTTTGTTTTCAGCAGTTTCTTGTAATAACATTTTTTTTTTAGTTCTCAGTGTGGGTGTTAGAGCTTTTGAGGCCTGATCTGACAGCTCAGTTTGGTGGTAGTTGCACATGCTGCAGGTATTTTGCAAAGAGTAACATTGCATTTTATTCCCCCTGGTTCTTCAGTGCTTGGCCATCCTGGTCATCCCCACCATATCCCAGCCTGTTTCCTTTGGAGTGCCTAAACTGGGATGAGCACTCTGGATGCAGTCTGGGAGTCCCTTATAGTCACAGCAGCTTCTTGTGGTGCTTCCTGATGCTGTGGCCAGCCATGGCTTGGTGCTGGATCCAGACTCCAGGAGGATGGGAAATGTGAAATGCAGGGATTGCTTTTGCCAAGCATGATTTGTTATCTGAAGGGGAGGGTTCTGATAAGCACTTCTCTGTTGTCCTCTGTGTATCTGAGTGCTTTTGGCTTTATGACTAATTATTAACCGAGCCTGTTCATTCTTAGGGGCAGGAAGAGACTTTCTCTGTTTTGGGTCAGTTCCTAGTGTTTGTTTGGAAGTGGAAGTGAGTGGTTACTCACTGGAGTAAATCCCAGGGCTGAGCTCTGAGCCAGAGCTCTGCTCTTTGCTTTCCTCAGCTGAGGAGCAGAAATGTGTCCCTGATGTGTGAGAACCAGCAAATGGAGTAAATACCTGTGAGTTTTGGTTCCTGATTTGCCTGGGACGTGATGTACATCCGTCACTTGTAGCTGGCTGTGGCTCCTGCTGAGGATTCCAGCTGTATTCCCTGTGGTCAGTAAAGGAGAGAGCAGCCTGTGAAACCACGAGGCAGGTTGGGGTCACCTGTGGTGGCCTCCCCTGGCTGGCACCATTTGGGTGCTGCCAACCACTGACCTTTCTGCTTGTGGGGAAAGGGTTTTGCTGCTACAAACAACTTGATGCTCACGAGTGCTTTTTTTGGACTTTGTTGTTTTCAGTGGTTTTTGGAGAGCACTAAAGGTCATACACTTCATCCCCAGGCTGCCAAGTGTACTTGAACAGAAGAGTGACCCCTTTCAGCAGCCTGGTCCTCTTGGTGGGCAGTTCTCTCATCTTGGTCTTCTCTTCAGAAGTTGCCAGTATTCAGCAGTTAGTAATTGACCTAATCACTGATCTTTATGAGCGAGGTGAGGAGGAAGTGGTGGTGTGAGTTCCTCTTAGATGTGTCACTAAGCTGCTGCTGCAGGAGGGACTGTGAACACAGAAAAGTCACGGGAGCTTAGAGATCCGGTCCTTACTCCTTTGGGTGCCTTGCTGGCCCGCCTTTTGTTAGTGTTTCTCTCCTGTTCCACGCAGAGATCCCCATCTATTCTCTCCACACTGGGAAGGATATGTCCCTGTGGAGGCAGGTTCTCCATGGTGAATTGATGGATCACCACAAGGTACTGCACCTTGCCTCAGCAAATCCAGTGCCCGTTGCTCAGAGCTGCGACAATGACTGTGATGTCAGACAGAAACTGTGTCCCTCAGAAAGCTTAACGCAGTCCCACTAAGCCTGAGAGATTTCACGAGTGGTGGGCAGGAGCTGTTATTCCTGAAGGCTCTTCTGAAGCATCAGCAGAAGGGATGCTGTTAGCCTCAGCCTCGTGTTGGTGCTTTCTCAGCCTTCTTTGGAAGAGAGGATTTTTTCTCTGTCTGATCCTGTTACGGTGGAAAGAAATGTGTGAGGAAACGTGCCTTGCTCCCTGCCTGCCTTCTGGCAGTGCCATGCTCATGCGGGCAGGCATGGAGGAGGGAAATCTGGCTGAGGAGAGGAGGAGCTGCAAGGCAGTCTGTTCTGGGTGTAGGTGACACAGTCCTCTTCCTTACAGGTGCTGTCTCTTTCCCACGGAGGAATTTTCTAGGAGACAGAAATATATAATCAAATCTTGCCCACCAAGGTTGAAACTACATTTGTGCAGTGTCTTTGTACTGCAGACTCCTCATCAGACCCCCCTGGCAGGAGGGTGGGTCCCTTGCTCAGGGCAATTCAGCTGCTGTTTGGTACCGGTGTTGATGGTTTTGCTGATTCTGATGGTGCCAGTCTGAGTCACCACCAAGAGGACACTTATCCTTTCCATGTGACAGACTCCTGGGTGCTTCTCAGGCTGCCCATTCCCAGCCTTCCCTGAGCCTCCGTGATGTGCATCCGATGAGTTGTTTTGTAGGCCTTCAAGACTCTTCTAAGAGTCTTCACAGAGGTGGTTGGTTTCTTGTGCTCCTTTGAAATGGTGGGAGAATCCCTGTGTTCAGAAGTGAGGGCCAGCAGCTCTCCTTCCTCAGTGCCATCCTGCCCAGGCCTGGGGCTGCTGCTGGCACTGCCCCGGGCACGGCGCTGGGGCTGGGGTGCACCAGGGCTTGGTGTCAGCTGCCCTGGCCTTGCTTTGCCTGTGCCACAGCTCTGGCACCCTTCTCTCACACAAGAAGCTGTGCTGTGACATCAGGCACTGATGTGGTATGGATGGAAAATAATCCTCCAAACCCAGGAACCTGAGACGTGGGGCAGCTGTTCCTGTGTTCTCAAATCCTGTTCTGTAGGGTCTTACAGTGAGTGAGGTGCTTTTTGTAAGTATCAACTGGATCTTGTAGAGAGAAGTGCTGCCGACCTTCCAGGTCAGGAACATTTACCATCCATTATATAAATCACGTGAAATCTAAATTATGCAATTGCACATGTGAATAGCCAGATAAAATCAGCACTCGAGTGCAGAGTGTCTGCCTAACCCCAGGCAAGGCTGGGTGGATGTTTAAAAAAATGATTTGAGTATTTTTTTACATCTTGTATGACTGAAGGCTTTTTCCTTTAGCTGCAGTTAGGCTGCAGCCTTCATGGAGATAAGGTTTTCTCCAGGTTCTGGGTTGCTTGGATATCAGCAGTTCCAAACCCACGCTGAACTTGTGCATAAACAAAAGCTTGTGTTGCAGACAATTAGTGAGTGATTAGAATTTCCCCAGCAGTTGTGAAGATGGATACACTTTCACCAGCTGCCAGGTCTGCAGTGCACTGCCACACATCTCTGGAGGAAACAACTGAACTTGGAACAGGACAGGATTCTTGCTTGGAGTAGCTCACTGGTTCTAGGCTTCAGTTTTATTGAATTTTCATTGCAGTGGATACTTTTTCTGTATTTCTTTTGCATGCAAATACCTTCTATTTTGCAAAAGATCAATAATTGAGGGTTACTGCAAGTTTAGTATTTCAGACTCTTCAGCAGCTTTCAGTAACCGTTGTGTAGCTTTTACTGCAGAAGTTTGTAGAGAAGCCTGTTCAAAACCTGCCTAAAGCTTTGCTGATCCTTGGGGAAGAAGAGCAAAACCCAAAGAATGAGAATAAATTCTTGAACAGTCCTGGTGCCAGGGCAAAGCAAGGAGGGGTGTAAAAGAAAGTACTGAATGTTTAATTGAAGTTAATATCTGCTTTTGGTTCTTCAATCCTGGTGCCTTGGTATCTAACAGCAATGAATTTGTGGCTGTGGGCTTGTACTTGTTTGGAGCTGCGTGTTTTTAAATTATTCTTCATTTATCTGTGCTTTGCTATCTGCTATTTGTTTTTCAGCCACTTCCTCAGGCTGCAAGTTCATGTCCACTGCTGCTCTTCCTTCGGTTCCATGTTGTTTTCCTTGAGGGTTAGAGGGCTGCAGGGCTTTTCACGGAATGCTTTGGGTGGAAGGGGACCTTAGAGCTCATCCAGTGCCACCCCCTGCCGTGGGCAGGGAACCCTTCCACTATCCCAGGCTGCTCCAAACCCCATCCAGCCTGGCCTTGGGCACTGCCAGGGATTTTCTGGACCTCAGGGAAAGACAGAAGTACTGAGCAGTAATGGGTGTGAGAAACAGAAAAATCAATCTGGTTGTGAAAAAAATGGCTTTAAGGATGGAGATATTTCCCTGGCTGCAGTGTCTGAGGCCCTTGAGTGTCCCCTCCCTCCCACAGCTCTTCAAACCCCTGGTGCTGAGGGTGGTGCTTTGGGCTGGCACTTTGAGGTAACTCCTTTTGGTTTGATATGGAAACAGCAGGAGAGATCTGAACCTAAATTCCCTCTGGGAAACCAGGAATAACCTTTGAAGTATTTTAACTTTGCACCAGGCAGCCAAGTTGCAAATGTGTAGTTAATCTTAACAGAGTCTAATTTATTTTTGATGAATTTGAACTGATCTAATTACTAGCTTAGCCTGAAATTTGCTTCCCAGATGTTACTTATCCTACCTTCAATCTGGAATACTGTTAACACTCATTAATTGTGTGGGGCAGAGTGGTGTCTTCTGCCTTGTTTACCCATGAATGTGGTGTAGAGAAAGATGTCCACCTTCTGGAGCTTTTGCAATTTGAGTTTGCCTTGCCCTGGAGTGGGGGTGTCCACCCAGCACCCGGGGTTTTGGCAGGGATGCTCCATGGGAGCTGCAGGGCTGTGGGAGGAGGTGATGGGGCAGGTTCTGGGCTGGGAACCAGCAGTGCTGATGGAGCAGCTGAGGGTTGCAGGGATGCATCAGCTGCCTCTGGAGTGTCCTGGCTGCTCCTGCAGCCCTGGAATTCAGCTGCTGTTCTGTGCTCAACCCTCGGTCAGATGGGCTGATTTGAGCAGTCAGCACTGAAATGCAACTTTAAATAGTTTGTTTTCCTTTTACAAGTCCTATAAATGATGAGATGAGTGGATCTGAAGAGGTCTCCTTGCATCTGCTCTAAGAGGAAGAAAAGCAATTATCATCTCGAGTCAGTATTTTCCCTTCAAGTTTTCTTTTTCGGATACTTTTTTAAATACAGGAAATAAAAGCCACAGGGGCTCTTTATTAAGCGTTGAGACAGTTTCTAAGGTAGTAAATACTACTTAATATTTTCATTATAACAAAAAAACCCCAAAAGCTTGACATACCTAATCCTCCTAACTGCCTAACCAAATCTGGTTATTTAGAGTAGCTTTTGATACAATTGTAGGTGCAGATGCTCTGAACAAGTAACATGGTGTAGTCAAAGCTTTAAAAACTTAAGCTCTGCTTTTCGTTCAGAACTTTTGATGAGTTCACTGTGTAAGTAACATGGTTTGAAGTTTCCAATGAGTCTTAACAGTACAGAGGAAAAACGGTTCTGCTTTGGGATGGATTAAGATTAAAAATGCAGATTCTACCTAAGTGAGTTTATGTGTAAAATAGATGAACCGTTAGTGCAAAACTACTACTAATAATGGTAGCTGAGAACTTATGGTAACTTCTCTTAATTTAAAAAAACAAATTGAAGAAGCAAACCAATACATTGCTCCTGATGTCTGTGTACTTTCCTACAGCCAGTTTGTCAGGGCCGTGTTAAACCATGTCTGGTTTAAACATTTTGCTGTTAAAAAAAGTTATTCACAGGCAGAAAGGATTTCTCTTTTGAGGTATTTGGCCTCTAGAGTAGTGAAAATGAATTGAGGAATGGTTTAGGCAGGTGACCGCAGCTGTTAGCAGTGATATCAGAGATAAGCTCCACGACTGCTTTGATACACAGGGGGAGTATTGAGATTGTGCTGCTCTGGCAGGAGTGTGGACTGGGATTCCTGCACACATCGGTGTCTGCCAAGGAGGGCTGAGTGACTGGACAGTGACAGGCATGAACCTGAAAAACAAACACCACTTGTAGGCTGAAGGTGGAATTAAAGCTCCTCTTGGGCTGGGCAGGGGCTGCGGAGTGCAGGGCTGGGAAAAGGAAGCCACTTTTCATCGGAGTGAGCCTTTGCAGGGAGCCTTGCTGGCTGCTCTTGCACAGGCTGGGAGAGTATTACTGATTGAAAATTCAATCAATAAAATAATTTACTGGCAGCTAAAGCTGAGCACTGGGCACCTTAACGTGGCCCCAGCCCTGGCCTGGCTGAAGTGCCAACTGCTTTTGCCATTTCTCCTGTCCTGCACCCGTGGTGCTTTCTGTTTGAGGGGCAGGCTGACAGAGGGTGGTTTCTCTGTATTTGGGCTCTGGTTTTCCATCCAGCACGAGGGTTTGCACCATGTGCAAGTTTTGCAAGCCGTGCCTTGGTGCTGGAGTGGTGCAGGGATGAGTCATCAAACTGCTACAATTACACAATTCCCTACTCATTGTCCTTGTAAATACAACGTGTTTTTATAGGATGGATACGGGCAGGCCTGGGTTACTGACTCTTTACTCCAGACACTGAGAAGAGTAAATGAGAGTTTAGGGTGCCTGTGGAACAGTTACGCAAGGAAGGTGTTGTAAAAGGTGATCCTGCAGTACCTGTTGAGGGAAGGCTGCCCTTAGGAACTAACCAGTTACTGCATATTTAAAACCCAACAAAACCAAACAAACCCCTGCTGGATGTCTCTTGGGATTGCAGTAATTACGTTGTTTTTCTGGTGACATCAGCTTGCTGTGTGGAAATGGAGGCATGCTGGAAAATAGCTCTGAACTTGGACAGAAGTGCAATTGTTCTGTTTCTTATGACAACCTAAATTGAACTAACAGTCAGTGAATATTTTTGATGTAAATCGTTCTGAGAATGTGTAATACATTATTGCAGAAGTGCTAAAAGCCACGGAGTGATTTTGCTGTTATGGTTTTCCATCAGCTGTAGTGCTTCCCAGGCTGGGGTAAGGATTAAAGTCCTGCCCTGCCAGGCAGGCTCAGGCTGAAGTTTGGGCACACAGCTGCCTGGTAAAAGGATGTGCCATCACCCAAAGCTCACTGGTGCAGCTGGAGTCCTTGCTTGGTGTTTCATGGAATTGGATCAGAAAAGTAATCCTGAGCTGCTGAGCATTTTCATGTGTAATTTCAGTTTGAAAACAAGTTCTCTAGGGTGACTCTGGGCACAGCCCACAGTGATCTCCCCTCTGAGGGCCACCAGGGTGATCAGAGGGATGGAGCACCTCTCCCATGAGGAAAGGCTGAGGAAATTGGGATTGTTCAGCCTGGAGAAGGGAAGGCTCCGAGGAGATCTAATTGTGGCCTTGCAGGACCTGAAGGGGGAACGGATGAAACATGGAGAGAGATGATGTACAAGGGTCTGGAGTGCCAGGACACAGGGAATGGCTTCCCACTGCCAGAGGGCAGGGATGGATGGGATATTGGGAAGGGATTCCTCCCTGGCACAGGGTGCCCAGAGCAGCTGTGGCTGCCCCTGGATCCCTGGCAGTGCCCAAGGCCAGGCTGGACATTGGGGCTGGGAGCAGCCTGGGACAGTGGGAGGTGTGGACCAGATGATCTTTAAGGACCATTCCAGGACCAACCCAGGTAATTCTGGGATTCTCTGCTGAGTTCCATGTGAAGTCAGACATACTGAATACTCAGAGGTACACAGGTTTTTAATGTATATAAATATATATATATATATATGTGCATATATATATGTGTGTGTGCAGGAAATCAGCAAGTTCATTTGTAATGAGTTGTAGGTGAGGACTGATACTCTGGAAACAAAGTTAAAATGGTGGTACTAATTGCCAGTCACCAAAGCATTGGTGATTAAGCAGAGTGACCTGGTTAGTAACTGCTTGTAATCTTTGGAACCTGCAAAAATAACTGTTCTGGAACATTTAGGTGAGGAGTGGCTTGAGATTTTCCTGTTCTTGAGCAGAGGCAAGAGAAAGCAGTTTTAGTTTTGGGGAATTTATTGCAATGGCTGAAACCTCCTGCAAAACAAACACTTGAGAGGTGTCAAAAGGGTATGGAAGAGCTTTAGGTATCTTTTAAAAACTTCTCATCTATAGCTTGTGGTCAAACTTAAAGAGTTTTTTTGTAGCAGCTTGAAACACAAACTGGGGAACTGTGGTGCTGAATTCAGCATGTCTTCCTCTAAACTTTCTGGTGGTTAGTCAGAGGCCAAATAAAAATTGATGCCCTATTTTCGGTATGAGGGTTTTTTTCTAATTTTGCCTTCAGCTGTTGGCTCTTGGTAGACTCTTTAAGTATTTTAAGTATATTTTTGTTTGAACTTCCAGCAATAGCTGCACTAAAATAAAACCTGGCAACTGGGAGAGCAGCGAGCTAGGTACGAATTGAAGCATGTTCAGCTTAATTCGTGCAGATCCCCAGTACTTACATAAATAGTTTAGTTTAAGCTGAAACAAGCAGTTACTAATACAGACATCAAATATAGACACGGCCAGGGGCAGCAGAGGGAATTTTTATATTTGGTGGACAACCAGCTGTCCTTGGGGGGCCAAGGAGGCCAGTGGGATCCTGGAGGCATGGGGAAGAGCATTCCCAGCAGGGCAGGGAGGGCTCCTGCCCCTCTGCCCAGCCCTGGGGCACCTCTGGGGTGCCGTGCCCAGCTCTGGCTCCTCAGCCCAGCAGGGCCAGGAGCTCCTGGAGCGGGGCCAGCGGAGGCTGCGGGGCTGAGCAAGGGCCGGGAGCATCTCCGTGCCCGGGAAAGGCTGAGGGAGCTGGGGCTGCTCAGCCTGGAGAGGAGCCCCAGCCCAGAGGGGCCTCAGCCCTGGGTGTCCCTGGCTGCAGGGAGGGCTCCGGGCAGGGCCCGGGCTCTGCTGCGGGGCCCAGCAGCGGCCCCAGAGGCACGGGCAGGGGCTGAGCCCAGCAATTCCCTGCCCAGGAGGCAGAACTGTGCCCTGGGCAGTGCCCAGCCCCGAGCAGATGGTGCAGAGAGGCCGTGGGGTGCCCTGGCTGGGGATATTGCAGAGCTGGGTGGGCACTGCTGTGCCCCGGGCTCTGGGGTGGCCCTGCTGGGGCAGGGAGGTGGCACCGGGTGAGCCCCTGGGCCCTCCCAGCCTGACCCAGCCTGGGGTTCTGGGAATCATCCTGGGATTCGTACAGAATCTCGGGTTGGAAGGATCCATAGGGATCATCCAGTCCAGCTCCTTGCTCCTCACAGGACTGCTGAAAACTAAAGCAGGTTTAACTTGATGAACCTCAGAGTTTTGCTTTTGCAAGTGCTTTACAGTGGCTGTGGACAGTGGATTGAGTTTGTCTAATATCAGCTATTTTCAGAAGCTCTTTATCTGGAAAATCCTGTGACTGTGGGCTCTATTACCTACTTTTCTCAAGGAAATTAGTATTTATTTTTGTGTAAAGCTATGATTGGATTATCTCACTATATTAAAAATACAAAATTAGTGGAAAAATATTGAGAGGAACCACTTTCTGTAGGCAATGGAGTGAGGTTAAACCTGTAGCTGAAGGTGTGTTGGTGCTGGTGCTGCCTCCTCTGTGAACCCAACATCTTTGTTGACCAGATTTGAATTACTGTCCATACCTTTTGATGCTTTCACGTGAGCTTTGATGCCATTGTTCCATCCATAGGCCATGGCTGTGCTTCCAAAGAAATGTTTTGTGGTGACGAATGTGCAGTGGGTGGGACAAGCACCCTTTGTCAGTGACCGTCTGCTCCTGACCTGGCGTTTGGAAGCACTGCAGGATTTTTGCATTTCTTCACAGACAGATCTTGAGGAGGGTGAGAAGGAAGGGGTTTGATCCTTGCTGTGAGAGTGGTTGATTCCCATCTTGTGCAGTCTAGGCTAGGGGCTCTCCAAATTATTTTCATATTTGTGCTACAGGATATTTTTACTGAGCGTCTCTCTGTAGTTAAAAGAGGAAAATCCCCTCTTATCCCTGATCAAGTATCAAGATGTTGTTAATAAACATTGTTTAACAGGTTCCTGGGTTAGCAAATGCTGCCCGTTTCTCCCCAAGGAGAGGCTCACATTCATTTGGAAACACTTTGAGCATTTGGCAGTTTTTGGCTCTGTTAAAAGCAGGAAGCCATGAGGGGCACGTGCTCATCACTTTTAGCTGGTGCAGATGGCTGCCCAGCTTCCTCCCTTTCTGCTGGCTCCAGCTGGCCCAGAGCGTGGTGGATTCCTCCCTTTCCCTGGAGATGTGTGCTGGGACCTCCAGCAGTTCCTGTGTGGCAGGGCTGGGCTCAGGAGGGGACTGAAGCTCCAGCTCCTTGTACTCACCCTGCACAGTTTGGCTCCAGGGTATCCAAGGATGTATTAGTTATTTTGTATTGCTCCTTCACCTTCTTCTGAGTCACATGTGGTTTGTTAAAGGACATCAATCAGAGCCTGTTTAGCTGAATTGTTTTAATTGGTTTTGCTTATTTTGTAACTTTAACTGGAATTTTGTGGTGGTTTTTTTCCAGAGAATTGGAATCTTGTGAAAAGTTAGACTGTTGAAGACTTAGCTTGGTTTTCAACTGAGATGGGAATTACTGGTGTAGTGTCAAGGGTAGTGGGAAACAGAAGTTCTTGTTTCCTATCCCTTTCCTTTTCATTAAAGCCCAAATACAAGACTCTCTTCTTTTTTTCAAGGTAACACAGCTGTTGTCTTGTTTTGTCCATCCATATTCCGTATCCTGTGAATCCCTTCTTTATCAGGGAAAACTTTATCATCAAAGAAACTTAGCAGTGCTGTCTGCCTTGCTCAGTGCTGCTCCTGAAACTCGTGTGTCCTGCCCCAGTTCCCAGGATCTCCTGCTATCACGTCCATAATTGCTGTCCCGATACTGGAGCTCCACGTGGGTTAAGAACAAAGCTGCACCGGGCTGTTCCCCCTCCCAGGCAATTAAGTGTCTCAAGGTACTCCTGGAGCCTGGTGCAAACCCAGGCTCAAAGCAGCCTGCTGGAAGTGTGGAGCAGTCTGTCCAGGTTTGATGGATTTCTGTTGGAAAAGGTGCAGCTTTTCCTGAGGGAGGGGAGCCTTGCAGTGCCAATCACCTGCAGGAAAACACCGGGTGCTTTTACACCTCACAACATCACATCCATGGAGCTGCTGTGCTTGAGACATCAGTTGCTACCTGGTATCCAAGGATCTTAATTGAAACCGTGATTTATGGAGTTTTATAATACCTGCAGTTTCTGTGCCTTTGGGGATCATTCATAGTTGGTTCTATTTCGGAAGCTTTTCATAATCTCCAGAGGGAATTAGCTTGATGTAATTAGGCTTGTCAGAACCTTTCTCTCTAAGTAACTTGGGAACCTGTTTTTGCCACGGTTATCTGCACCCCATAGAAATCACAGAAACTTGAGGTATTGTGGAGCAGAAAGACTAAAGAAAGCCTGAAGTTTCCGCAGGACTAAGCAAGGAATGTGGGATGCAAATCTCCAGGAAATGAGCTTTTAAACTTGCCCAGCTTGTGCAGCAATGTGTAAATTTTACTGCCATTTCTGGTTACAGTCAGTGGAAATAGAGACTGGGACTTTGCTCAGTGTAACTCGATTCAGTCGGGTTTTTAACAACTGTGAGGCAGCAACAAAACATCCCAGCTTGGACCCATTGTTATCTCTTGGCTGTTGCTGCCGTTCCCAGGAGGGATGGAGAGCACTTACTCCAGGCTGACTAATTAAGGAATGACAGCTGGTTGGAAATAATCATTCTACTTTTGCAAGAGCTGTGAGCAACTTCTCAAGAATCTCTGGAAAAACTGAACGCATAAACAAGATGAATTGACAATATTTAGAAGCTCTGCTTCCACTGTGAGAAGCTGCAAGGCTCTTGCGGGGGTCGAAGTCACGCCTGGGGAATGTCTGCAAGGGCAGCCTGGCCTTGCTGGGATCTCTGGGAGGAGGTGCCACTGCTCCATCAGCCCTTGGAGCTGTTCAGCAGCAGAGCTGCAGGGAATTGGGGTGAATTCCGTGGGGATGCCACTTCAAAGCCACCTGGGAAACCGGCTTCATGTGGAGGTGGGTGGGGTGAACAGGAGGTGCTGGCTGAGGGAAGAGTTGAGCTTGGAGATGCTGATCTGTGTTCTTGCACAAGGGCTGGAGCTCAGGAGCCAGGACTGGTGACAGCAGTTGTTAGGAATTCTGAAATCCTTCTGCCAAGTGCTGGGAATGGACAGGACAGATCAGAGTTGTCTGATTGCTTCTTCCAGACAACAGGGCAGGATCCACCCATCATCTCCTGATCTCCAATTAACAGGCTTAAATGCTGGAGAGAGAGATTGGAGTCTGAAATGGGATGTGTGTGATGGGGGGAATAGCCCCAAAATGAAGTGTTTTAAAAGAGAAGCAGAGCAAGTTTATTAGGAAGAGAAGATATAATAGCAAAAACAAAATACGTATTTAGGAGAAGAAATGAAAAGGATGAAGGATTTAAAAGCTCTAAAATACATTAAGAAAGTGTGGAATGAGTCAGGATGGGAAAAGAGAGAACACAAGAAGCTGTAGTAGTAGGTGCCATTAAATGAATGCAGCTGCCAACTTCCTGCTGAAGTAGCTGAATACAGTTCATTTCAGCCTGAAAATCAAGCTGTGTTACCTGCCCCCACAGCCACGGCTCAGAGGGTGGCAGGACACGGGAGCATCTCTGGGCAGCAGTGCTGCCAGTGCCAGGGCATTCACTCGTGGGTCTAAGATGCTGTCTCAGCCAAGGCTGTGCTCTGCTCTGAAGGAACATGGAAAAGAGGAGACAGGCAGGGGAAGTGCAGGAGTCCTCCTCCTTCTCCCTTGGATCGATGGATGTGGGGGTGAATGTGCTGCACCCCCTGGCAGCTGGTCACTGCTGGAGTTGCCCTGGGCTCAGCACTGGGACTGGTCCTGTTTGATGCCTTTACTGGGGACCTGGATGAGGGCACCCTCAGTAAATGCACTGACCACACCAGCTCTGTCACGGTGCTGCTGTTGGATGCTGTTGGATGTAGTGCTGTAGTTCTGTTGGATGTTCCCAGGATGACACCAGGTTTAGGAGGCAGTTCTTAGTCTCCATCCCTGGGAAAGCTGGCAAAGATTTCTGAGATATTTTCTGATAAAGGGAGAAATGCAATGGCAGAGTCCCACCGTGCCCTGCTGAAGGAAAGTTAGGGGGGATAAATGGATAAAATGTGGGGTTTCTGCTGAATTTGCTGACCCAAGCCACCTGTGTTAGATATTCTCAGTGCTCCTTGCTCGTAGCTCCCAGGATCCATGGGTTTATTTAGCCTTCAGCTGCCAAAGGAGATGAGATGTTCCTTACTCATTTAAGGACACACTAATTGGATGCACCCTTAACAACATGTAATCACTCTAATGAGTATTTTTACATATTCATATTGAAATAAAATAAAATCAAAGAAACCCTGGATAGTTCCCTGGTGGCATGTTTGCTTTCCAGAATGGTGTAACAGCGAGGGGCTGCTGTGTGTTCCCTGCTGGGGGAGAGCACCCCTCGCACTGCTTTGCACCCCAGTGAGGGAGCTGGTCGGGAGCAGGGTGTGGTTATGGATAACTCCAGAGACCATGACTTCAAAACCCATGGAAGGTGTGGCTGGCTGTTCTATGTATGTCCAGAAACACCAAAATCCATGTTTTTGTGGAGTCACCCCAAACATTTCCTGCCTTCGTCCCTTTCTGGACTCCCCTCCAGCCACCTCCTGGGCTTGTACGTGTCATTGTCAGGTGTGTCATAACCAGGTGGTTGAGCCTTTCCATCACCCATGGCTACAGTTTCTGTCCTGTCATCCAAAGTCCATGTGCCACATGTTTTTCCACACCTTTGGGGAGGCCTCAGGGTGAGCTTGAGCCGAGGGAGTTGGGCAGGGGAGGAGGGGTTGCTGTAGATGGGATACTGTTCATTTTCCAAGTTTTCTGGGTTTGTGCAGCACGTCCTTCTGGAAGAGGAGGAGATGAATGCTTTTGAGATGGAATTGAGTTTTGAGTGGGGGCAGATGTAGTTTCTAAGGAGTTATCCATAATCCAAGATGCCAGGAGTAAGGGAACTGTGTGACTTACTCCACTGTGTGTTTTACTAGAGCCCCTTGTTCCTGCTTTTGCTGAGACAGAAGGGAAGAGGCTGAAATAAATGCAGACAGTGTTTGAGGACACTCAGTTTGTCCTGTTAACTCTCTGCCAGTCTCCTGGGCACAGGGATGGGGAGGGCAGGGCTGGGGGAAGCAGGAACTGCCTGGGAATGAGGGATTTCGGAGCAGGGAGGAGGAGATGGTGCCATGGGCAGCAACAGGGAGCAGCTTATCAACAACAGGGGCAGAAAGGGAAGATTTTGGGAGACAGAGGTGAGGGAAGATTTTGGGAGACAGAGGTGAACTCAAGAGAAACATTAGCAGCTGAAGGTTTATAGAAATCCTTCCATCTTGTGCTGGTGAAGGAAAGGGAGGGAAGCAGTGGTAAGGAGCAGTTCTGAGGTGGGGAGAGCACTGCAATAAAGGCAGGGGTGACTGCCAAGGGTTGTAGACAGAATTGCAGAGATGTTCTGCAGAGAATGATCCCTGTTCCTAGAGCTGGGGAAAAAACATATTCTGTTGCATGTAAGTAGTGTATAGTGAATTTTTTTTTTTTGCCTAGCTGTATGCAATTTAACTTTGGCAGAAAGTGCTGGTTGAATACATTGACAGGTTTAATTGCTTTGGCTTGAGTAGGATGAAAGTGAATTTATTTCCCAGTGAGAAAAGCGTTGAAAGGCTGCATGAAAACCTGTCAAAGGAAATTGAAGCGGGGTTGGGGAGTTATCTTTACAGTAAATGGAATTGATAAACATGTCAGTTAAAAGGGGAGTTTATTTATAATACTCAGGTTTTGTGGCCAGAAGTCTTTGAGAATTCCGTTCACTGGGAAAATGAATTTTATCTGTTCAATTGATTTGCTTTTTCGTAATGCTTGTAGAGCAAGAAATTGTCACAGAGTAAAAAGCTGAAGTAATATTTGTTCTTTTTTTCCAGAACACGTCAGTAATGGAGGATCAGAATGAAGATGAGTCTCCAAAGAAAAATACCCTGTGGCAGGTAGGACTAACATGGATGTAGAAGGAGAGGTGCCAGGATTTTGTGTGTTCCTGCTTTTGAGAAATGTCCAAATCTTGGGTCTTCATAACCATCCTTGGATGTCGTTGGCTGTATCCTCCTAAAATTAGCTCAGCCTTCGAGTGAAGGCTGATGCCAGTGGATAATCCTTGAGAAATTACCAGTTCTGCTCAGATTCTATAGTTTGTGCTGACCTTGGAAGGACAATGCTGCATCAAAGGATCCTTGGGAATAAAGTTCGTTTGTATTTCTGAGCATGTGACTGTTGTTTAAGAAGAGAAGTTCAGCGTGGCAAGGACTCACAACCCATTTGCTCTGAAGAAATTCGGGAATATTTCAGAGCTGCCAGTTGCTCCCCAGCAGCCCCTTGGCCCCGAGGGGCTCAGAGGAGCTGGCATCACTCTGGGGCTGTGCTCACTAATCAGCAGTGACTCCTGCCATGGTGTCCTGGGGCATCCTGATGTGGAGCTGAAGCTCCCAGGGTTTTAATGAGGCGTTTATGTGATGTCCCAAACACTGACAGGAGCTGTTCTGCACAAACAAACCAAGCCCGTGGTTCTCAGTTCTCATTTATGGACAACCAGTGCAACAGTGACATGAGGCTCTCGAATTCTTGTGGTAACTAGAGTATTTATATCCAACTTGATCTCTTATTTTAACTGCCTGAACCTGAGCAAAACATTTGTGGAGACAAACTGCAGTGTGCCCAGAAACCACTGCTTTGAGCTGGGAAAGGTCGTTCTAAAAACAATTAAGTTCCTTGCTGTTTAAATGGTAAGACGTGTAAGGGAAGAATTCAAGACTTTCAGTGTAAGAAGTAATTTAGGAGCAAAGTCTATGAAAGACTTTGAAAAGCAGTTACTATTTATCTGATGTAGCTCATATCTTGAAGTATGTGTTTTAAAATTCAGCTTTGATTATTTCTTTGCATCTTCTTACACGTTCTTCCTTGGGAGAGTTTTTATTAAGCTGTTGCTATAGTTCATATATAAATACCAATATTTAAATATATACTAACATATAAATAATGTTCCTTTTCCAACCCCAGATAAGTAATGGAACTTCATCTGTGATTGTCTCAAGAAAAAGACCATCGGAAGGAAACTACGAAAAGGAAAAAGACTTGTGTATAAAATATTTTGACCAGTGGTCTGAATCAGATCAAGTGGAATTTGTGGAACACCTCATTTCCCGGATGTGTCACTATCAGCATGGACATATTAACTCCTACCTGAAGCCCATGTTACAGCGGGACTTCATCACTGCGCTGCCAGGTGAATGAGAGGCACGGAGCACGGGTTGTTCTGGGGTGTGCAGGCTCTTGGGGACATCCTCCACCTTCCCGCTGTCCCTCACAGGCACAGTGCTGCTTCCTGCTGCAGGGAAGGGCAGCAGGGTGCCTGAATCCCTTCTGTGATTAATTGGATTGGCCACTGGATGCCAGTGTTGTTCCACGGTAAAATAGTCGGGCTGGTGTATCCCAAAGAATTTGTGCTGGAGTTGGAACTGAGTTGTCACGAAAGTTGGGTATCTGCAAGCTTCAGTCTGAGCTCCTTCTTCATACAAACCCCATAGGTACAGAAAATACTGCTGCAGAGGTATTTTAGTTTAGGAAGTGTTACATTTTAATGTTGTTCTGAGTTTCTGCTTAGGTGAGTGCATCCAGTTTGCCTACTCTTGTTGCTGACCTAAAAGCAAAAACACTTGGGGATGTTTATTGTGTGTCCAGCCCTGATTCCTCCTTTCAGTTACTCACAAGTTCTCACACCTGGAAGCTGGAATCTGTGTTGATCTGTTTGGATATGAAATCTGTTTTTACACTTGCCCTATGCATTTCTTCACAAAAATGCAGAGCAGCAGTAAGTGGATGTGTTGAGTCTCTAGGTTGTAATCTGCTGCTGAATTGTATTTCTTTTTCCATTCATTTTTGGAAGAAATTGTATCTCTGGATTTTTGCTGCTGGGAACAGAGATTAATTGGATTCTTGGGAAGGGGAATGTGCAGGCATTGTGTGCAGAGCAGGGAACAAGCCGGGGATGAGGGGTGGGTGTGTTCTGTGTGCCCCTGGCAGCATGGGCACAGCCTCACCCTGTGGTGTGCCAGCAGCCTGGGCTGTTAGCCCAGCAGTGCCAGCACAACGCTGGGCACTGAGGGTGGAAGAGGAGGTGATGCAAATCCTGAAAGGGTTTGGAAACTGCTATTTTTTTGTGCACAGAGAATATTGAAGTCTCTGTAAAGGTTGGTGGTACTGATGCTCTTGTAGCCTTGGTGTGTTTGGGTGGGGGCCTTCCTGCTGTGTGGGGCAGGATCTGCTTCTGTGTGAGAGGATCCTGGTCTCTGTGGTGCTGCAGTTTCACAAAACCTAGAGAATTCAACTTTTGCTGGTGCCAAGGAGGGTTTTGGCTCCTCTTTCAAACATGGTTGAAAAGAACTAAGTCCATGGAGGGGAATGAAGAACATAGAACTGGGCACAGGAAGTGAAAGGGAATTTATATGTGCTCTGTTTTCTTAAAAAAGTAGCTTATAAAGTGTGCAGGAGAGCTCTGAAAGAGAGGAGTGTCTTTTCCCTCCACATCTCTGGTTCACAGGAGTGACTTTAGAGAGCACTGAGCTTGTCTGGCCACACAGGAGAACGTGCTCCTCATTTCCTGGGCAGAGCTGGCTCCTGCAGGGACTCTGGCTGTGCCCTCCAGCTTGATCTCAAAGTGCTGAACGTTGGTTCCTCTGGGGAGTACCCGGGATTAACTGAAGATAGAGTGAAGCTGGGAGCCGTGGTGATCCCAGTCATGAGGGCTGGAAAAGCCCTCCCAGCCCATCGAGTCCCAGCTGGGCCCTGTCCTCACCTTGTCCCCAGCCCAGAGCCCTGAGTGCCACCTCCAGCCCTTCCTGGGACACCCCCAGGGATGGGCACTCCAAACCTCCCTGGGCAGCCCCTGCCAAGGCCTGAGCACCCTTTCCATGCAGAAATTCCTGCTGCTGCCCACCCTGAGCCTCCCCTGGCCCAGCCTGAGGCCGTTCCCTCTGCTCCTGTCCCTGTTCCCTGGCAGCAGAGCCCGACCCCCCCTGAGCCCCCTCCTGTCAGGGACTTGTGCAGAGCCACCAGGGCCCCCCTGAGCCTCCTTTTCTCCAGGCTGAGCCCCTTCCCCAGCTCCCTCAGCCCCTCCTGGGGCTCCAGCCCCTGCCCAGCTCCCTCAGCCACTCCTTGTATGACTGGCTCTCTAGACCCTTCATGTGCAAGTCTGATCTTCAAGTATAATTTTATTTTGTTTGCTTTTATACCTCAGGGCTGATACAGAGTTACACAGATCTTTCATGTTATATATTTCTGCCTAAGAAAATTTTGGGAGCTTTATAAGATGACAGTCGTTTACACCACATTTGTATATATCAAAATACATCTTTACAACTTCTGGTGCTTTTTTCCAATGTAAATACTGGGACTTGTTCCCATATTCAGCCTTCCTTGAAGGTGCTGTGGCGTGCAAAGAACATCTGTCTGAATTTATCCAGGAACTTAATCCGAGCTGACTGAAATCAACTCCGTGTTGGGCTGCAGTCACATTAAAGGGTGACAGTGGAGGACCACTCTCAGGCACATGGAGGGATTTTTGGGGTCATCCTCTGCAGGGCCAGGAGCTGGAATTGATGATCCCTGTGGGTCCCTTCCAACTCAGGCTATTCCATGGTGCCTTTGTAAAAGATGGCTTCACTTGTCTTAAAGAAGTCAAATTCTTTTGTTTTAAACAGAAGTGGTTTTTGCTTGCTGCTGTCCTGACCAGTTTTACACCTGTGAGACTGTAGGAAAATGGAAGAAGAGCTGATGGAATCTGAGTTGCCTTGTTTGCAGTGACAGAGTGGTAACTGTGGTGTTTCCTCATCTAAGTGACTGTTTTGTATCTAATGTTGATCACATTTAGAGAGCTGACATCCCACATTTGGCTTTCATTTTCATACAAAGTGATATTTATACACGGACCTTTGAAATCCCTGTGAATTTTAATTGTTTGAATTTATTATTGAAACTCAGCCAAACCTTCAGCTGGTCCCTCTAATCAACAACAGCTCTTTTTCACCATTTTCTGTAAAACTGCAAAGACTCTGTAGAGGCATAAGGGATGGGGTGTCATGTTTTCCTTTGAGGAGTCTACCAATAGATGTCAAATTCATTTTATTTCAGAAAATGAATAGATTTTAGTCCCTATTTCAGAAACTTTCTAAAACAAATCAATGTCTTTTAATGTAAAATAGGGATATGCAGCTATTTCAGGCCTCAATGTGTCCTAAACTTAGTCCTGCACGTTGTCTGACATAAATCTAGTGGGCCTGTCCTTCGTATCTGTGCTTTGGACCTGTTCCTGCTATGTTAATTAGGGTAAATATTTGACTTGACATCTCTTTTGAATGTAGCAATTTAAATCTGTGCACTCTGCTAGCAGCAGAGCTCTTTAAGAATAGATTTGATGGCAGAGCAAAGCATTTGTGTGTTCTCAGTGTGGGACTTTGGAGGCTCTGAGTGTTCACAGAAGATGAGATTGACAGATTGTAACATCAGAAAACAGTTTGTGACTCATTAAAAATCTGATTTTAACTGTGGCCAGTGCTACACAGCATTGTGACAATTGGGCATCTTGATAAAGAAAGGGCTTTTGCCTGATAATTCCCAGTTGGTCCTTAAAGCTCAGTGAGGTCCTGGCTCACAGTGGGCAGGCTGTGTGTGCCAGGGGGGCACGGTGGGCACAGCCCCACAGGGACAGCCCACGAGTGGGAGCTGAGTGCAGGGAAATGAGTAAGATTTAGATGTATTGGTTCCTGCTTTCTGCTGCCGTTCAGGTTTATGAAGGCCATGTGAAATTCAGTGTGCAGTGGAGGACTGTATGAACACAGTTTCTTAATGCTTTAAAAAAATAACAGTAGTTCCTTTGATTTGTCAGGACTATTTGAAGCCTAAAGTGGGCTGTCGTGGGATAAAGTGGAAAATTAAAAAGGTCGTCATCTCCTGGTTTGAAAGATTTTTTTCATGCTTGGCCAAGGGGCGTATATTACTGATGAAAATGAAGTTATTCAGCATCTCAGGTTCAGGGGAGTTTTGTGGAAAGCAAAATTGCAGGTCCTTTGAAATCAGGAACAGACTTAGCAGTGACTTTCTGTGGGACTGATGACGCCGTGGTTGGAATGTGGACAAGGCTTTATGGCCTCCTCTGGACTTGCTCCAACAGTTCCATGTCCTTATGCTGGAGGCACCAGAGCTGTGATCCCTGCTCCAGGTGGGATCTCAGGAGAGCAGAGTGCAGGGGACAGTCCCCTCCCTGGGCCTGCCCCTGCTGCTTTTGCTGCTCTGTTGTGCTGATTCTCCCTCCAGGGCAGGAGGGGAAGGTCCATCAGGCAGAGCAGAGCAGGAAAGGCACAGAGCCTTGGAGATGTTTTGGTGTCAGTGTGCACTCACCTGTAAGTGGTGCCTCTACCAGTGACAATGTTCTCGTGCTGCTGCCATGCCCCGAGGCTCTGGATTCTCAGGGTGTCTTGCAAGGCTGCTTTGTTTGCTTGCTGTGCACTGACTGACTGGTTACCCTCATTTCTTTGTAGAGCAAGGCTTAGATCACATAGCAGAAAACATCCTCTCGTACCTCGACGCCAGATCGCTGTGCGCAGCCGAGCTGGTGTGTAAGGAGTGGCAGAGAGTCATCTCGGAGGGCATGCTGTGGAAAAAGCTCATCGAGAGAATGGTACGCACAGACCCGCTCTGGAAGGGGCTCTCGGAGAGGAGGGGTTGGTAAGTACCTGAGCACCTGCAGTGTTCTCCTTCACAAACTCCCTCCCAGCGAGCTCTGCCAAAGAGGAAGTTTGTAGTGAGTAGCTATTGCTGAGCTCCTGATCCCTGCTGGGGCTGGAGGCCAAAGCTGTCAGCTCCCTGTCCCTGTCTGTCACCACTTTCTTCCTTAAAGTCTGTGTGCAAATTTGGGATTTTGCAGGGAGACCTAACAATTCCATCAGGTCTCAAAAAACAGCACATTTGCAGGGCTTTTTCTCAAGTGAAGTATTTCCAATTAAATTTGTTGTTGTTGTTTTGTTTTGTTTTTTCTTAAAATGTAAAATAGCAGCTTGGGCTGCAGGAGCCTCTCGAAGAGAAGCCCTTGCTGTTGGTGGCAGTGGAGTTTTCCTGTCCTTCCCAAGTTTCCAGAGAGCTGTTCTGCCTCAGAAACCTGTTTCCCTGTGCTCTCTAGTGGTGTGCCTGAGCAAAGGCACGGACAGAGCAAGGGGATGGCACCCTGCTGCCTGGAAACCTTGTGCAGCAGGGAATCAGAACTGGAAAACACTCCTATCTTTTTAACCTTGGATTAGTTTTAAGAATTTTAAATATTTATCAAATCGTAAAGTCACAAGGGTTGTAATAGTGATACTGAAAATTCTCCCACGTGTTTTTGAGAATATGTGCTGAGGGTTTGTTCTGGGCAGGCTTTGCATTCCCATGAAGTTTGGATTCTTTGTGGTACACTGAAAACTGTGTTTTTCCTTCTTTCTAGGGATCAGTACCTGTTTAAAAACAGACCAACAGATGGGCCCCCCAATTCGTTTTACAGGTCCTTATACCCAAAGATAATCCAGGATATAGAGGTAGGTGTTCTGATCTGTCCTACCTGCAGGACAGATACTGGTGCTGATTTTGGGGTTCCAAAGGTGGTGAATGGTGGAGCAGTGAATCTGTGTCACTCCTGCTCTTGGGAAGATGTAAAAAACACCCTCAGCAGCTCCCTGCCACAGCAGGTCCAGTGGTTTAGGTGTTAACACCATCCTTTTTGCATTTAAAGAATTTTGGAACTCTTCTGGGACTCTGGATTTTAATAAAATAGCAGGTTTAGGACACACTACTCTAAGATAATTCAGTGTATTGGTGAATGTTCAATATATTGGCCACACTCACTTAGAAGGTGATAGATATGAGGTCGATGCCATAAACACCAATTATTTAAAATGTAGCTTAGTACTTCTAAAGCAGTGACTGACTGTTACAAATACAGCTTTGGTCCCCATACAGGATTTTTCCTCTCTCCAGGGGTGTGATGGGAACAATAATCAGTCCTATGATGATAAACCCCCAGGGGCATCCGTGGTAAAGAAGCTTCAGATATAAAATTGTGCTTATCTTGTTTTGAGGTTTACAGAGCTGGGTTTGCTTGGTGGTTTTGAAATATTTTGATAAATCAGGATCATCCCAGTGTTCTGCCAGCAGCAGAAAATGTGTCTTGTTCTGTTTGCTGCACCCACCACAAAGCTCTTGAATTTACACCACAGACTGTCATGGATTTATTTCAGGATGGGAAATTATTGGTCTGAAATTCATTAGTGGGGAAATGTGTTTTGATGTTGAAGACAGATGTGAACTAATGGAGTCACTCTGCAGAATGGCAAATGGCAATTTGTGTTGCTTGGCACTCAGGAAACAAAATTATCCTGAACTCTGAACTCAGCTGTGAAATGGTTCTGCTGGCAGCCATAATGTACCTTCCAAATACCTTTTTATAAACCTTGCTACATCATTTATAGACATCTAAAGATAAAGAACTGAGCATGAAATGCACCCTAGGCAAAATATGACCAAACTTGATATTTACCTGTGAGCTGAACAATCCACTTTATTATTTGAGGGCAGATGTATTTTCCCTGTAGGGAATGAGAGTGATACTGCAATAATAAGAAGCCTGTAGGATTAAGTGCTTTTAGTGTGATATTTTCTTGCTTTCTGCACAATTCTGGCCTAGTTCTGTAAAGAAAATGGGCAAAAAGCAGCATGAAAACCTTTGCATAGAACACTAAAACAGTTTGGCATTACTGTAACGCACAATTTTAATGTTATTCTTCTGAATCTCATTAGTGTAAGTGGAACATTTGTGTAGGCATTGTTGTTATTAGAGATGGAAGGACTCCTTTAAGGTGTTCTGAGGGCTTTCTAAGGCCTTTGGAATTAGCCCAGTCTGCTCTTTAATGTTTTGGTTCTTTACTTGCTGTAGATTTGCGTTCCAATGCACAGAAACGAAGCTCCTGAATTGAATACTTCTTGCTAGGATGAAACAAGGAGGAAAAACCCAAACCCCTTGTGCTTCTCTCATCCCCAGTATCAATAGTAAATATAAAAAAATTGTCAGTCTTGGGATAGCTGATAGTGGGAAAAGAGTAGGTCATTAAAAATGTAGTAATGAGCATTTTTCTTAAAAAAAATCCTGAATTTCATTACGTTAACAATAAATGTATTAAACCTCAAGTTTGGAGGAAAATTTGCACTGCACAACCTGATAACAGAAGCTCATTAATTCCAAATGGATACAAAACACGTTGGCGCTGCAAGTCAAGAGACCCAGACCTCCAGGCCTCCTTTGAACCCCAAGTTCCTCTGAGTTTCAGCTCATGCTGTTCATTTTCTGTTCAGTGAGGCTCAGGTGGCTGCTGGGGCTGGAGGATGTGCAGTCAGGGCTGGTCCCTGGCTGTGGGGTGGGGCTGGAGCCCAACCTCAGGCATTGAAAACCACCCCGGGGAATGGGCCTGGAAGTGAACACAGGGGAAACTGGGAGCTGTTGCTGTGGTTTCTGCCCTTTCCAAGCTGCCTGGCAATCCAGCTGCTGCTGCCTTCCTGTGCTTTCTGTCTCATGCCTGTATCCTTCAGGGTGTTAAATATTCCTGGCCTTGCCCGCAGCTCCCGGGTGTCTCCGGCTCGGCTGGAGCAGGGAAGCAGAATCAGGGGAAATCCCCTGTAGTTCTCCACCTTCCCTTCCACGCTTGGCTGCAAACCCGTGAGTCCTCAGTGGCTGTCTGTCCCTTGGGGTAGAATTTAAGGTGTTGGCAGTGCCCCTCACACCACGCGCAGCCCGCGGGCTTGGGGAGCGCAGTAAACCTGGAATCAGCCGTGGGCTCCTGCCCCTGCACTCCCCCGGAGCAGGAGGAAGGGGAGCCTCTCTTTGCCCAGGTCCAGCACAGAAATGCATCTCTGTCCAGCCCTCCAGGGTGGAGAGGTCTGTGTTTGAGAAGCAGTGGTTCATCCCAGAGTGCTCCCTTGGCACGGGCAGCAGTTTCCTGCCCCCGGTTCCTCGAGCTGCCAGGCTGCAGGAGAGCAGGGCAGGGGCATTGTGCCACAGCAGATCTTTCCATGCTTACAGATCCCTCCAAGCCCTCTGCAATACTGCTGTTTGCCAGGCCTCTGACCCGGAGAGGGCTTGGTGTTTGTGCTAATAGTCAAGGGCACAATAACTCTTCCACTTCCAAAAGTCTATTAGAATTTTTCAAATAAATCACCCTTTAAAGTACTTTTCACAAATTGCTTCCCTAAAGGGCTGTCAAAAGAAGCTTTTAACACTGTTTAAAATGTAGAGAGCAAGTACCAATAACAACCAAACTTAGCTTTAAGATTAACTTTTTCCTCCTCTTCCTGTTTTTAAGCCTGAAGTTGCTCTTCCACGGTTTTGTACTTTCCCCATTCTCCCATGTTTCACAGCAGTGTGCAGAAGCTCTTAAATAAGACTTTCATCTTAGCTGTGATGAAGAACTTTTTGTTTCTGAATACCGAAATGTTTTTTCTTCAAATATTTGCCTGGATCTCTAATAAGATCTTCCTGTTTCTATCAGAGGGTCAGAGGTTAGGGAGCCATATTAGCATTTATAGAATTATATGCCTATTGTTAAAAACAAATCCAAAGGATTTGGTTTTTTAATACTGTAAAATATATTTGATGGAGCACGAAAATCTTGTCATTTGGTGTCTCACCACAAAGATTAACCAAATTCTGCTAGATTGTTTCCAAGGGTGAGAGTTAGGAATTTACTGCAGCTGGTGCTGAGTTGGGTTGTGGGCAGAGATAAGCTCACAGCAGAATGTGCTCTCTGACTGTCAGAATTTGAAAAATAATCCCAAACCCGAATTAACGATTGGAAGGAAAAATGAGGAATGATAAACAGCAAATCTGAATTCTTTCCCTTGGGCTCCACTTGCATTGTGGGTCAAAAGTTCATGCAGCCACCAAGTGGTGGTAGCTGAAGGTAACACAGGCAGGGGTTTGGCAGAGGGAGCTTCCCTTGCCTCTCCAGAAGGGCAGTGGTGCCAGTGTCTGTTTATTTCATGCCTAACACATTTTAGGAACATAATGTCACTTCTGAAGTCATTGGATTTGAAAATAAGAGGACATTTAGAGATCTGAAACCAAATTCTTGGAAAGAAATGGTTACTCCCCACCTCCACTGTGAAGCCAAATATTTAATTAGGTTTCGTTTCACAAGAGGTGGTCCAGTTCCTCCAAACCTCTCCAAGTCACAAGTTGGACTGCCAGGGTTCTTTAGCAGCTTTTTTTAAAGGGAAAACCTTTCTGGATTTGGATTTGGGGGTTTATCCTAGAACACTGGACTTGGTTTGAGACCTTGTTTGTGGAGAGCCCCCGGCTGGAGCGGGGTGTCCTGTGTGGGTTGGCTGCTCCACAGGCACACTGCCAGCCTGGAAGTTTAATCCTGCTGATCCCAGAACCCCAAGTCCCTGGAACTTTTCCATATTATTTGTGAAGCTTAGCCAACTATTGTGTTGTCCCCTCAGGATTAGCACAAGTATCTGGTGATGAGTTGAGAAGACTTTATTTCATAAATGTTGCCCTTATCTTGAGGCACATGGTGAGTGGCCTCAGCTCGTTTCCATGGAGACTTGGGTCCATCTAATCAAGATGAAAATTAAAATGTGTTTTTTTTCTGAAGACTTGAGGAAAATGTGGTGCCAGGCCATTAGATAAACACTCTGTGTTCTTCTGATTTCTGAAAAAGTTCAGGTTTTAGGACTGGAACTGAAATTTTAAAGCCTTGGGACAGTTTGAAAAGAGGAAAAAGTCAGTTCTTGCCCTAAGTCCCTGCCAGCATTGGGAGATGGTTGTTTATGAAAGTTGCAGCGTATAATTTCTGAGGGAAATGGGTTTGTTTAGTACTGCTCTAATTACAGTGCTGGAGAAATTTTATGTGCATGTGTGAGGAGAATCTGGTCAGCACTGTATGCCTAGAAATTTTTTCAGTCAGCCTTTGAAATCTCTATTCCATAGGCACTTTCCAAAAAGCATTTCTTAAAAATGAAGCTGGCCAAGGAGAGGGGAGGCTTTGGAGAAGGAGGGACCAAGTTCTTGTGGTGCATGGCACAGATTTCAGGTCTCTCCCGAGCGGGGCAGAACTCCCCTTCCAGCTGCCCTGGCCATGGGGTGGGGCCCTGGCTTGGCTCCTTTGGTTCCTTTCCCAAGTCACTCCTGCTTTTTAACACAGATGGGCTGGAGGGCAGCCCCTGGAAAGGGACCTGGGGGTCCTGGTCCATGGCCAGCAGATTCCCTCTCCAGGTCTGGCAGTTGGAGCAGGTACTTCCCATTGCTTTGGTGCAAGCAGGGATCTATTTCAGGTCTGTATGTATTGATGTTGCACCTGTAACATAAAGCTTGAAATTCTAGTCTTAAGTGTGGAAATTGATGGAAATCAGTGGAAATTAAGATCTTCTGAGAGAAAACCAGGCAGACCCATCAGGGTGTGTTACTGTGGAAGAGGTGCTGCCCTGGAAACCCCTTGGGCTCCTGTGCTTTGAGGCTGTGCTTGCAGAGGGGCTCGGTGCACAGGACAGACCCTTCAGGGAAGAGCAGCTTTGTCCACCTGCATCCTCCTGTTGCAGGGCTCCTGAGGGGGAGTTGAGTGGATTCTTTCCTCCTTACCTGAGGAAGCAGAGCAGCTCGTGCCAGCTCAGGCTGGCCAGCACAGCCTCCAGAGACAGAAGCACAGGGACAGGGCACAGCTGCCCTCGGGGTGATCCCTGTCTCGTGCCCTCCCTCAGCACATCGGGCATTCCCAGTGCCCTGGGCAGTGACAGTCCCAGTGCTGAGTGACTGTTCTTGGGGTCTGAAAGTGCACTTCACGTTGCCTTTTTTGTCTGGTGTGCCTGAGGTGTCTAACAGCATTTTGGCACTTAGGGAACACGCTGTCTTTCCCTCAGGCGTGGTTCCGTGGTCAGTATTATGCTGTCAGCTTTCTCCCAGAGTCATTCCTGTATGCCTTGCCTGTCAGTGGGCTTTAATGCAGCTTCTCCAAGTCTGCTCTTCCTCTGTGAGGCATCATTCCACTGCCCAGACTGATCTCCTTCAGCACTGCAAGGTCCATCTGTGCTTTTGCAGTGGGGCTTTAGAAGGGGATCAGCAGAGCTGCAGCGAGGGACAGAGCACAGGGCTGGTTGTGCTTGGTGGCCTTTGGGCAGCTCCATACTTAGAGCATCAGTCCTGTGCAGAGGGGTCACACTCCTCAGTTTGTATTGTCACATCTGGGCCTTACCTGAGCAGCTGCAAGCATCAGGAACTTTTGGTCGTGAATTCTGATGAGAAACTTGGTAGGAAAAGCTTCCGTTTCCTTTTGCTCTGGAGTTGTTTGGATTTCTGGACTTTGCTGTTTACTCTTTGCTGAGTCCTGCCAGAAAGCCACTTCTTGGCAGAGTCCTGGGCAGCGGCCCGAGCCCTCGGAGCCTTTCTTCTTCAGGCTGATGAGGAGACTACAGAAGCTCTTTGCCCCTCCCTGTCAGCAGTCTGGAGCCCCAGCAGTGAATTCCAGAGTCAAGCCAGGATCTGGGGAATCCTTCTTCAAGAGCTCAATGCTGGTTTTTCCCCCTAGTAGACTTCAGAGAGTCCAAGAGAGGACAGACCTCAAGGGTGCAGAGAACCTCATGCCGTGGCAATCTGTCATTTTGTCTGTGCTTATCAAACACTCTTAACTTCGTCATGAATGAAGGATTAAGCCCTCTCTAC
This sequence comes from Platysteira castanea, assembly GCA_013397175.1. Taxonomy (NCBI): domain Eukaryota; kingdom Metazoa; phylum Chordata; class Aves; order Passeriformes; genus Platysteira; species Platysteira castanea. The sequence continues at coordinate 48,842 of VYXC01009515.1, forward strand.
CCTGGTGACACAAGTTCATTTACTTGTGCCTTCCCTTTGCCACGGTCAGGAGGGATTTTCCTTTTTCCCTTTGAAGAAAGCCTGAGAAGAACAAAGGATTGGATTTTCATGGCCTAATGCGTCAGGAGAAATCCCTACCTACGTAACAAATGTGGATGTTCCTTTTGCTTTTTCCTGCCCCACTTGTCCTGCAGGAGAATTGTGTATTCAGAGGGAACAGAAACTCCTTGGTTTATGGGATTAAGATAAACCCACTTACTCTTGCAATAACATTCACAAGGATAAAAATGCAATTGCTAGCCAAGGAGCTGAACACAGTGTACATTATCCAATGGGAAAAAAACCCCTTGTTCCTAGTAGATTATCCTTAACACTTTGTATAGTTAATGTTCCAGCTGTTAATCCAGATGAACTGCATTTTTTTCACTGTGCATCTTGCACCAGTGAATGTATTCTGGCGTGGTCAAGGCTTGGCTATACCTCTACATCTTGGACTATTTTCTATTTGTACTTTTCTCACTAAATGCCTTTTTTTCTTTCAATCCATTTGTGCACCACTTCAGCTGCCAAATAGCTCTCCTGCTGTGGCAAATGCTTTGGCAAATGCTCGGTCTTTATCCCTTGTATGTCCAGATTTTGCTGGTTGTGCAGCATTTGTGAGCTCCTCGCTGCTGTTGCTCTGGTGAGCTTTCAGGAGAGTGTGAGAACCTGTGGGTGTGAACTCAGGAGACTGTTCTGCTTCTAGCTGGGAAACCCGAGTTCAGAGGCAGAGGAGACTTTTGACAGGAGCTGTAAAAAATACAGTAGTGGGTATTGGATATATTGGTGTTGGTCTGGAACCACAAACACGCAGATAAACTGTGGGATCCTTCAGCCCTGACTCCCTGGTGCTTGTAAGAGTCCCTAAGCACAGTGATCTCCTCACCCCTCACACCTGCTGTGCTCCCTGCTCCGGGTATCCACTTAGGATAGGGTGCAGAGGAGGATTTGGGCTCGCTGCACCATGGAGCAACAACCAGAAATTCCCTACAGCAGAAGCTTTCATGTGGTTGCCAGTTCTGTACTAACCATGTTCCTCTCTCGGAGGGTCCTCCCGTTGCCCACCCACTCAGTCTGTTCAGTCATCCCAAATGTTATTTCTCTGGATGTGCACATCTGGTTTCACTCTGCTGCCCAGGGAAGTGCTGCTGTACATTCTGTGTGTCGTGGCTGCTTTCCCAGCATCCCAGGAATTAAGGCAGCGTGGGGGGATTTTACAAGTTCTCCAAAAACAGGCACTGTTTTCCCACAGTAGCCACAGCACATAGTGGCTAAATGGAATGACATCTACTCCCAGAACTGGAGTGTGCACCTGTGTGTGACTTGCTGCCCTCACAGAGATACACGAGACTGTAGTTTCCTTTATCTGAAGCCAGCATTTTCTGACGAGGAGCAGCTGGAGTAGCTTCCTCTAGTGACCCTGTGAGAACTGAGCCAGCTCGTGTCCCGAGTGCCTGGTGAGCAAACTTCCACTGCGTGCTGCTCCGTGTGGGAAGCTGTGACCAGCAGCATTTGAGAATCGTGGCGTTCCCAGTGTGTTCTGGAGCTGCTGGGAGTGGCTGTCCCAGGAAGCTGGAGTGTGGAAGTGCTCCCGGGGGTTTGAGCACTCACAGCTCCTCTGGCACGTGCTTGGTGCAACTGCTTAGTGCCCACCTGTCCAAGAACAGGGCTTTGGGGAAGCTCTCCCTTAAGACTATTCAGAACTGAATATCTGAACAGAAATCGTTTCTAAAACTATTTAAATGGTCTGACTGGGATCTCTGATGCTTTATCTCCTGTGTCTCCAGTGTTACTATTGCATATTTAAATCTGCATATTTAAATTGGTTCCTGCTGTTAATGCCTGCAGTCCTCTCCTGTTTCTGAGGGTCAGAGCAGGTGATGAGCTGCAGTCCTGCCCCCCTAGCCCAGATGAGACAAAGCTGGAGAATTGCCTGTCCTTCCCTCCGAGCCTGCATTCCCTGCTGAGCAGGGAGGGCTGGGCTGGGCTGCTCCCTCCGAGCTGAGCCGGGTCCCAGTGTGACAATCAGCAGGGCACTGCCTGGGAGCACAGCTGGTCCCAAACTCACACCCTCACTGTCCCAAATCCATTGGCTTCCCCACCAGACTGGAAAGGAAGGAGAGGGGATGAGTGACCTGTCAGCTGCTCCTCTAGAAGGATCCCTTAGCATTTATGATTTAGACAAATTCCTGAGGCACATCAGATTTGTATTAGGACTGGGTATAATTCTCTCCAGATTTCATAATAGGAGACAATTGAAGGAGCAAACACATGGAAAACAAAGTGGAAAGTCAGTTTTCCCTTGAAGCAGGCATGTTTTCCTGGAATTGGGATGTCACAGTCACACTCCACTTCTGTCTTTACTGAGGGTTCAGTCAATTTTAGTCTTGGAGGAGCTGCAGAGGTGCCTGCTACTGCTTCGGAAGTTAGGATTATATAATAAACATGCTTTTCCAAACAAACTGACAGTGTGTATTTGGGGAGAACCCCAGGGAAGTAGCTGAACAGATGGCCTCTTCTGGTGCCTGTACTGGAAGGGGAAAGCATCCCAGCCTGCCCAGGTGCTGCAGGTGCTGGCCTGGGGTTCTGGGCACGTATTCTCTTACGGTTGTGTTTGGATCTTCCTGTCCAAAACCCCACATTTCCTTGAATCCAGCATCGGTTTTCCAACAAGGAATAAAGCTGATTAAGACCTGAAAATCATGCTGGTTCTGCTGTGAAATAGTTTCTAACTTTTTAAGGCATGTCTGGTCTCTTTCCTTAAAAATAGCTCTCAGAATCAAAATGTTGAGAATTACCCTTCCACAGATTTTAAGTGGGGGGAGGAAAGCAAGTCTGGGTTATTTGAAACTTTATAGTTCCTGTTAAGCTTTATTTTTATCAGGGTTTTAGGTACTTTCAGGAAGGTTTTGTATCTCAAAACCCCTTTCCAAGGTGTGTAACTACAATTAATGGGTGATTTGGCTGGGTGAGGGAAGGGAAGGCCCAGGAAATCCCTTCAGCCACATGCTGGACTCAGCAGTTCTGTAATGTTGGTCACTCAGGTGAGGCTGGACGTGTGAGCTCCTGGTTTCATCTTTGCTGCTATTGGTGGTTGGTCATGTAAATATGGGGGGAACCAAAGGCTTCTGGAATGCAGCTCTGTAATGGCTCCTTGGGAAATCCTCATTAAGGTTGGTTGGCCATGATTTCGTCCATAAACACAGCTTTTGTCATGGCAAATTACAGAAGTGCTAATTCCAATTCGCTGTGGTTTGTGCATATTTATGGGGAGCAGGAGAAGAGGTTTGTGTTACATCCTTCAGATTCAGGGATGGTGTGTGTGAAAGTGGGGAGCTGGGGGTGTGGGGCAGTCCTGCTGCAGCCTCAGACCCAACTCCTGTTTTTGCCCTCTGGTCAGACTATAGAATCCAACTGGAGGTGTGGGAGGCACAACTTGCAGAGGATCCAGTGCCGCTCCGAGAACAGCAAAGGGGTCTACTGTTTACAGTATGATGATGAGAAGATCATCAGTGGCCTACGAGATAACTCCATTAAGGTGAGCCCTTGCCCAGGCCCTTCCCCTGCCCTGGGGAGCTGCCTGTGCTTCCTTGGTGTCTCCTGGCTCTTCTTGGGACTGCGTGTGGTTGGTGAGGGTGGGCTCTCTGAGCCTGGCAAAGCCCTCACCTGCCTCTGCTCTGGAAGCTTGGGGTGCTGCCGGGGATCCCTTCCAGTGCCTGCAAAGATGTGCCCTGAAATCAGTGTTCCCACAGGAGGGGGAGGTCTCTGTGTGCCGCTGTCCTTCACTGCCAGGAGTTTGCTTCCATGCTCACCTTCCCTGCCACTTCCTTTGGCCAGACAGGATTTGATCTCCTCATGAGGGCTGGTTATTTCCTCTCAAAAACTTACATCAAAACTTGCTTAAGCTAAAGCAAGGACAAGGCCCACTGATGGGACAGGCTCACCCCTCAGAGAGTCTCTGGTTTTCCTCCTTTCTTCGCAGCTGTGACAGTGTTCACATCTTGGACCCCTGTTCTTGATGTTGATAAACCATTTACCCTTCTTGTTTCTAACAGATTTGGGACAAAACAAGCTTGGAATGTTTGAAAGTATTAACGGGACATACTGGCTCAGTTCTTTGTCTGCAGTATGATGAAAGAGTTATTGTAACTGGATCTTCAGATTCTACAGTGAGGTGAGCGTTAAGTTCTTGCACAAAAATAATTTGAGTATCAGGGCTGGGAATACCTTCAATAATCTCTAAATATCAGAAAACATCCCTAAGATGAATGTGATATTTGTGTTCCAGAAGCAAGATATTCATACTTGGCAAAGCATCATATTAAGTAAATTTTTTTTCCAAATCTATTTTGTTCTTTTAGCATTAGGAATTTTAAAGGAATATAACCTAAGGGATTCAAGGCGTATCCTGAAGTTCTGGAGTGGCTGATGGCCAGCTCTACAATAATTTCTTCAGTTAGGGCTTCTTGTGCTGCCCTCTGACACCTTGTAGTTGTGCCTGTTACTGAGAGGGTGTTCAGTACCCAGGAGCACTGCCTGACTGCAGTTCTGCTGGCACTGAGGACACTTCAGCACCATCTTCCTGCCTTCCCCAAGCCCTGCCAGGGGTTAGCCAGCCAGAGCTCCCCCCCAGAGACCAGAGCAGGCTTGTGCCTGTTCATCCCCTGCAGAGCCACCAGCCTCCCTTGGGATAACACTGTTCCCTCCCGCAGAGTCTGGGATGTCAATACAGGTGAAGTTCTGAACACGCTGATCCACCACAACGAGGCCGTGCTCCACTTGAGGTTCAGCAACGGGCTGATGGTGACGTGCTCCAAGGACAGGTCCATCGCCGTGTGGGACATGGCCTCCCCCACGGACATCACCCTGCGCCGCGTGCTGGTGGGACACCGCGCTGCCGTCAACGTGGTGGACTTCGATGACAAGTACATCGTGTCAGCCTCGGGGGACAGGACCATCAAGGTGAGTGGCCGAGCTCTGCTCCAGGGCCCCGTGGCTCCCAAGGAGAGCCTTGGAGCAGCTGAGGGGTTCGGGAGCAGTTCTGGTGTCTCTCGGGGGGCAGTGTCCTCTCGCTGGCTCCTGGTGACTTTGGGCACAGCTGCACTGGAGTATTTGCATGGCTTCTCTTGAACAACTGCAGAACACCAAAGCCCATTTGCTGTTTGAACTCTTAGTCTCCAGATCAGTTGCTCTGTTAAATGTGGCACATCCTGTGCCTTTTTGCAGTGGTATTTTTAATTTCACTTGGCCGTTCTGTCCAGACATGAAATTCCTCAGCAGTGCCTTTCCTCCCCACGCCTTCCCAGCAGCTCAGCCAGGCTGTGCCATGTTTGAAGGATTCAGAGGCTGGATTTGAAGGCTGTTACATACCAGAAGATTTGAGTTACCCAAAGTGCACTAATATAACAAAGGCATTTCCACCCTGTCCTCTCTGAACCAGAGCTGCCTTAGCCTGGGCCAAGAAGTTCTTGGCAGTTCCATGTCCAAATCCCTGCCAGAGATCCTGCTGCACTCTGTGTTGGAAAATGAGCCACTTGATACTCTGCATTACGACTTCAATTACAGCTCATTAAAAATGGGCAAAGTTGATTGAATCCTTTAATGTTAAGACCAAGCTTAAAGGCCATGCTTGGACCTTCTCTTACTAAAAGCTTCCTGGTAATTTCTTTGGTAAAAAATGTGAGGGTTTTGTGTTTGATAACTCCATTTTAAAAAATAATTCTTAACTTACCAAGTGTAATCAACTTTTTGAAATCATTTAGAGCAGTCTCTACCACCTGAAAATATTTTATATGCTCTTCTCAGTGCCACAGCAGTGCCTGTGGCTCTGTCCCTGCTGGGTCCCCACTGGTGCCTGGGCCCTGCTCTTGGCTTCTAAAGATGCTCTGTGGGGTTTCACTCCTCTATGCAGCAGAGCTCAGCCTCAGGCCACTCTGAGAGTTCACAGTGGCTTCTCCCGCAGTGCAGAAGCCTTGTTTGGTGCAGCTCTCAGGGGAGTGTGTCCCGTGTCCCCAGGTGTGGAGCACCAGCACGTGCGAGTTTGTGCGGACCCTGAACGGGCACAAGCGCGGCATCGCCTGCCTGCAGTACCGGGACCGGCTCGTGGTCAGCGGCTCCTCGGACAACACCATCAGGTGGGTGCCACCAGGAACGGGGCCTTCTCGCCTGCAAACAGGATGTCCCTGCACTTGGATGCTGCAGAACTTCCTTGGCGTGGCTTGCTGTCGGAACAGATGGTTTATGAATGGGACTCACCTCAGTGTGGGAGTAAACGTTTCACAACCTCGAGAAAGAGTGGGACACTGAGGTTTCAGAGTGATCCAAACCTCTTCACAACCCCGTGAGAGTGGGACACTGAGGTTTCAGAGTGATCCAAACCTCTTCACAACCCCGTGAGAGTGGGACACTGAGGTTTCAAAGTGATCCAAACCTCTTATCTACTGCTCTGTCATCTTATCTTCTGCTGAGAGACGTGGGGAAGACATTGATCTCTAGTTTTCTCATTTTCTGAACTCATAATCAATGGTTTGCAGAGAATAGAAAGACTAGTTAGAATTTCCCAGAATAACACACATCTGAGCTTTACTTGCATGTGATTTTGAGTGTTTACATTAACTGTGGTCTGTGTATTGGGGCTGCTCTGAATGACCCCTTTTCAAGCAAATCACCTACCTCCCCCAGCCAGCCAGGCAGGAGGTGCTTAACCCTGGGTGTGGGAATCAGCCTTTCTCCTGTGTTCTCCCCAGGCTCTGGGACATTGAATGTGGTGCCTGTTTAAGAGTATTAGAAGGCCACGAAGAGCTGGTTCGGTGCATCAGGTTCGACAACAAGAGGATTGTTAGTGGAGCCTACGATGGGTAGGTTTGAAAGCAGTTCTGGAAAACGTTGCCTTTTTCTTGTCAGGCTCTCACGAGTCTTCAGACCATTTCTGTGGGGCTGAGGGCAGCAGGCTCCATGAGCACCTCTGGCTTGCTCAGTGCACTGTGGATTCATGGCAGTTAGATCCATATCCCAACTCTCCATTTCTTCCTCTGCCTGGAGAGTTAGTGAAGCAATTCTGGAACTGGGTTTGTTTGTTATTTGGGGTCAGTGTCTGCCCTTGGGGGGCCCAGCTTCATTCCCACGTTGCAGAGGGGTTTGTGTGTGCACTGTCAGTTTGTCTGTCACAGCCTGTCTGTCACAGCCTGTCTGTCACAGCCTGTCTGTCACAGCCAGCACAGAGCCAGCACAGGGATGGCTGCTGCAGAGAAACACAAACCTACCTGGCTTTAAAGCTTCAGCATTAGTGTTTCTCACAACGTGCTTGATCTGGGGAATTAGCTGTAGGGAAAACCTGCCAAGCATTCCAGGGCTTTGGATGTTATTTTCTGTGCTTTCATAATGATTTTCTTCTCCCACTTTTAGGAAAATTAAAGTTTGGGACTTGCAAGCTGCTCTTGACCCTCGTGCCCCAGCAAGTACATTATGCTTGCGTACGTTAGTGGTAAGTAAAAATCAATTAATTTGGGGTTGTCTGGGGTGTTTTAGTGCATTATTGTGGGATAGGTGGGAATGTCAGGATTGTTTATGAAATCTAGAGTGCTTTAGAATGAAGAAAAATTTATTGTCTCATCCTCAATGATTTGCGTCTGAGCTGAAGTGAAAGATCAAGTTTTTCTGGTTTGAGATTCTCAGATACTTTTAAAATAAAAAGGAATCATCATGATACTGTATCAAATCACTCTGGTTATTGGTGTGTTTCCCTAATATCTCGGTAGGGCTGGTTTTAAATTTCCTCTTATTAAAAAGGGGGGAAGAATCTTGTGAGCCTTTCCCAAACTTTTCTGCTAAGCCTTCACTTTGGAAGGAAGAGCTGAGAAGGGGGAAGGGAGGCTGAGCCCAGCAGATTGCCACAGGAGCTCTCAGCCCTTCAGAAGACTGTCACATTTCAGGCTTAAGTTGCTTAAGTTATATTTTTCTTTGTAATGAGGGGTTTGGCTTGTGACAGCAGACTTAATTAGAAATAGATGGGGAAACGAATTCCTTGTTCTTTTCACCCAAATGTGTGTGGAATTTTACTTCAGGAGTCAGTTTGACAAGCCTGTAGCAACTCAGAGTCCTTGACTATAGGGGATGCAAGTTCTTGGTCTTTCCAACACCTGGGGAAGTGCTTATGTGGCTGGAAATGCTTCTCCTTTTTCTTTCTCTTCACTAGTCTTGCTAGAGAGATAAGATTTGACTATTCTTTTATTTAGTTTCAGTGAAACAGTTGTTTGTTTCTGTGTTCTGTGGGTATCCTGTAGCTCAAGCTGGAGTTTGGGATCTCTCTGCCAGCTTGGGTTAGTTCTCCAATACAGGCAGAGTCCTCACCTTAAATTTAAGGAAAATGGGTAAGGAGGATTAAGGGGAGAGCCTTTTCTGGGCTTCTCGTGCCACTGTGAGATCTGCTGGAGAGCTGCTGGGGCAGGTACTCCCCTTCTCGTGGCAGGGTTTGAATTCCTGGCTGGTGTGTGAGCCCTGAGGGTCCTCTCAGCAGGGTGGGGCTGTGATGTGCTGTTCTGGGGCTGCACAGAAACAGAATTCTGCAGGAGAAGGAGCCCTGGCAGAGCATCAGTGCCAGCCAGGGGCCAAAATTGCTGCTCCTTGGTGGACAGGCAGCTTCCATCTGGAATCATCTCAGCCTGTGGCTGGGCTGGCCCCACCGAGGGAGGCTCAGGGTACAGCACTGGGTGTGGGAGCCGTGTGTTTTCTGTAAAGAGTTTACATACAAAACCAGCTTTCCTTAAATCTGTGTGTAATTAGGAAGGTTTTTTATTCAGCACAGCAGAGTTTGAGCTCACCTTGTGTGTCAGATACCTGTGTGATACCAGTGCTCTGCAGTGTTCCCTCTTGTCTTGCTGACTGCTTGCCTCTTGCCCACAGGAACATTCAGGACGTGTCTTTAGGCTCCAGTTTGATGAATTTCAGATCATTAGTAGTTCCCATGACGATACAATTCTGATTTGGGATTTCTTAAATGTGCCACCGAGTGCCCAGAACGAGACCCGCTCTCCATCTAGAACATACACCTACATCTCCAGATAACAGTCTGCACTTTACTGCCCTCAGAAGGTAAGGCTCCCTCATCTGCTGCCTCTGGGAAATGTCTTAGTCAAACAAGCTGAGGTTTTCCTTAAGAAAACAAAACCTTTTTATGCCACTCCTTTCCTTATCTAGTCTTTGTGTGGTCATGCTCCAGCATGTCCTGTTGGCTTCCCCCTCCTGTAATCCCTCCTGGTTATAACTGAGTGTTCAGGCACGTTAGGGAGAGCTGTCGTGTTCACAGCATTCCTGGGAATCCAGCAGACTTGGTGAATGGCACAGGCACTGCAGCTGTCCCATGGAATGGGAGCTGTTCCGAGCTCTCCGTGTCCCTGCTGGCTGTGGGGAGCTGTGGGAGGAGCAGGGCAGGGTCTCTGCAGGGATCTGAGCCTTGGGCAGGGACAGCAGCTCCCTGAGAGGCACAGGGGGCAGGGGAAGCTCTCCGAGCTCAGCAGCACAGCTCAGAGCTGAGTGAAACAGAGCCCAAATTCATAGTGTGGTTCCCTTTCCCAGCCACTGCTCAAAGCCCTTTGTTGGCAGTGTGGGTTCTTCTCCTCTCTATTGCTGCCACCAACTGCACTTCAAAACTTCAAAACACACCTGCCTGTGAGTCTGGGGCTGGGGAACACAGGCACTGCCTGCCGAGGCACAGCAGGCTCTGCCAGTGCTTCCAGGGAGCTGAGGCACCACAAGAGGATTGAGGGTGTTTGTACGGCCGACAGGAAGGATTTATTTGAAGTAGATAATGAATACTTTGCATAAAGATGGTGTGGAAAGCCTTCCTGTAAGAAGGGATTGTCATTATCTCTCTGGATACATTTGTCCCTGCTGTGGCAATGTGTTCCTCAGGGTTTTGCACTCCTGCAGGATCTCTGTGTCTGGCTAGGAAATCCCTTCCCTTCCCTTGTGAAGACATGCTTTGAGGTGCTCCAGCTGAAAGAAGAGGTTTCTTTCACCTCAGGAAGGGTTGGCTGCCTTCCCTGCTCCTGAACTCCTTTTAAAAACGCCAGGGCAGTGCCCTCTGTGGGTCTGGCACTTGGATCTGTTGGCACATTGCTCTGCAGGGAGGGTCTGAGCCAGCAGCTGGCCACTGCCAGGCTGAGCTGCCTCTCAGCACTCCTGTGATCCTTCCTGGAGTAAGGAGGAACTCTGATGCTGTGAGCATGAGCCATGGGCAGGATCCCACTAAAGCCTTCCCTTCAGAGCAGGTTTTAAGGGCAGTGCTGCAAGGGTGGCTCAGTGGCACTCAGGGACTGGCTCGTCCTGCCTGGCACACCTGGAAAGGTTGAGGGTGTTTGTACGGGGTGCGAGTGGCTAAAAACAACTCCATGGGATGTAATTCCTGAACTGCCCAAGGAGCCAGGGCCTCCAGCACGGCCTGCCTTGTGTGTGTGATCCCAGAGGACATCACTGCATCCCTGTGGAGAGCTGGATGCTGTCACTGGCACATCCCCAGGAGCCCTGTCCTGCCCCTGCCATCAGCTCTGTGCCACTGGGTCCAGACCTAAGTGAGCTGCTGCTCTGGGGACTCCAAGGCTTGTTGAACCCGAATGGTTTTCCCTCCCAATGGAAATCTTACTTTCCTCCTTTCTGAGTGATTCTATTTTTTATTTTTCTTGCCTTTTCAGGCAGGTAGAACAGGCTGCATTTTGTCAGCAGTCTCCATCTACCTTCAGTCCAGCATCAGTGCTTGCTTCTGTTAACTAAAATGATAATTTGAGATGGACAAATTCTGGTTTTAAATTACAGATTGGGCAGGCTTCTTTTATTAGTTTTGATTCATATAAAAGCCACACATCGTGTGTTTTAAGCACAAATGAAACACAGAATCACAGACTGTCCTGAGGTGGGAGGGACCCACCAGGACCATTGATCAGCCCCTGGCCCTGCCCAGACCCCCAGCAACCCCACCCTGGGCATCCCTGGAGCTCTGGCAGCCTCGGGGCCGTGCCCGTGCCCTGGGGAGCCTGGGCAGTGCCCAGCACCCTCTGAGGGAAGAGCCTTTCCCTAAAATCCAGCCTGACCCTCCCTGGCCCAGCTCCAGCTGCTCCCTTAGGTCAAGAAACCAGGAGTTGTATGAAATTCATGTCAGTTCCTTGCCCAGCTCCGTGCTGGTGTCCCTTGGCCTCGTGGCACCCAGGGCTCCATGGCTGGGGTTTGCCAGGGCACTGTGAGATGCCTTTGGCAGGGCTCTGCTGTCACACCCTGCACTCTGGGCACTTGTGCCCAGCTGGGGCAGCCCCTCACCCTGGGAGCTGGTGCTGGTGGTAGGGACAGTCCCAGAGCAGCTCTTTCCTCTACTGCAGAGATGCTGTGATGTCACTTTCTGACAGGTTTGTCTGACTTCAGAACCCAGACCTCCTAAATTTACATAAAATTATGGTCAAACAGCTAATATTTCATCATGACCTTTAATGAAACAGTTTTATAAGCTTTCAGACATCACAGTCTTGTGAATTTTGAAGCAGCCCTGCACACGTTTTTACAGGCTTTGCAATGTGAGGCTCTTCAAAGTGGATCATTTTTGACAGTCCTGGCAGTTGGCTGTGAGAGTTTTATTGCTTTCTGTTGAATTCCTGTTGTTTATTGTAACATGATAAAAATTGTTACCATATGATAGTCTCATATTCTGGTATTAAACATTAGGCCTTGGGCTGAGGGAAGGGAAGTCAAGGGCAAGTGCCTAAGGATGTTTTAACCTTTCATGGGAATTTCATATCCAAAGAGGGAAGTTCTCCCTAGTCCATAAAGATGCTTTTGGGAAGTGGCAGGTAAAATCAGAGCTCAGATTTAATTACACTCAGACCTTACACTGCCTCCAAGCTGATAATGGAGTCATCGGGCTGGAAGAGCTCACGGGAATACCAAAGGATTTGAGGTTTTTGTCTCTTTTCCTAAAAGCTCCTCATGTATGAAAGCAGCTGAACTTGCCTCCTGTGCAGAGCTCCTGCTCTGCAGTGTGAGGAGTAAAGGACAAGCCCCTGGCAGGTTTAGGCTGGGCTCAGGGGGCTGAGCCAGAGGCTCCCTGGCTGTGCCCAGCGGGGCTGTGACTCTGGCTCTGTCAGGGAACTCCTGAGAGTCCCTGCCCAGGCCCAGGGCCGTGGGGACCTGGCTCTGGCTGCTGTGGAGCCCAGAGCCCAGCCCAGAGCCCCAGGACAGCTCCCCTGCAGGAAGGGCTGCCCTGGGCAGCTCCTGGCAGCATGGGCTGCACCTCCTGGCCAGGTGCCACCTCCTGCTCCTGCTCTGCCCTCCCCTCTCAGCCTGGGTGCAGAGGATGCTGTGGGCCCGAGCACCTGGGGATGCTGTTTGCTCCGTGCCTCCTCTCAGTTCACTTGTCTTTTGTCTTTTTCAGGGTTCCACAGTCTTGAACTACTGGATTTTTGGCTACTACATGCCTGAAGATGATTGACAGCTAAAGTCAGAATTGGTTCTAGATGCTGTGTAGATGCAAAGCAGCACAATTCTATATCTAAATTTCTTAATCTTTCCTGCTCTCAGTTGGTCGTCTTTGAATTTGCTACAAATTCACTGACTTGGAGTAGATGAATTTCAGAAGCCTATCCTTCCCTGCTGTGAGAAATCCAAAGCTTCACATGTAAATTGTCCGTAGAAACTGAACTCTGATGGCTTGTTTTTCAGATATAAATCAGAAGTCAAGAAAGGACTTGGCCTAATTTATATTGCTTTGCACTTTTGTCTGACTTTAAAGAAAAAAAAACAAACATTCTCCAATGAAATTTGGGTGCCAAACACATGCCCAGAATGTACAGAGCTTTGCTTTCCAGTCACCACTGTCCTTTAGGCGTTCCCCATGGCAGGCTCAGAGCCCGTTCTGTTCCATAGGTGTACGTTGGACTCTTAGAAATATTTCTGAATTGCTCAGTAATATTTTTGGATTACAGTTTACTTGTTTCTGCACCAATAATTTCTTTTAAATTAAAGATGCCCTGTAATTCAGGCTAGGTTACCTGAGCTAGTTGTATAGCACTGTCTTTTCCTTTGCCCTGTGCTCTGTCCTCGCCGCCCTGCGCTTCCCGATGTTGGCTGTAGCCCCCGCTCCTCCCCGTGTGCTCCCCTCATCTCGGATACTGTGTAAGCTTGTAGATACCTTGTACATACAGCAGAGCCCCTGGTGCCCGGCTCGGGGTGTCCTGACACCACACACTAACACTCAGCGTGGTGGCACTTGGCAGCAGGACGTCCTGACCCCCGGCACTGGTGGTGACATGATTACCTAGACATTGTCTCTGCAAAAGGAGGTTTTCAGTATTCGTTAGTTGGGTTTGGTTTTGGTTTTTTTTGTTTTGTTTTTGGTTTTGTTTTTTGTTTTTTTTTTTTAATGGGAACTACATATTTTAAAATGTAATTTCTAAACTTTTTAAGAATTAAAAACTGTTTAATTTATGTTCTGTATCTTACATTTCTGTGCCGCGGGATTTGCAGCTGTGTGTCTCTAACACCAGGGGGGCCTCGCAGCCCCCGCTGACGTCCTCGGTAGCATTGGTGTGGCTGCTCAGTGGAGAGGATACCATGGGCCAAAGTTCCATTTATTTCTGTTTGGTTTGTGACACTTCCCGGCGGGGCCGAGGAGCCCCTCCCAGTCACCGCTCTGCCTCCCGTGCCCCTTCCCGTGCTGCTTTCCCAGGAGGCTGGGCCGCCGAGTCCTGGCTGCTCCGTGCTTTTCTTAGGGAGCCCCCACAGCTGCTTTTCAGTTCTCCCAGTGTCCCCCTCCCTCTGTGTGGTCCCCCAGCCCCGCTGCGCTGTCCCGAGGCCAGGAGGGGCCGTGGAGCAGTGCAGGGGGAGCTCTCCATGGGCATTCCCGTCCCGGAGCGCGGGGCCCGGCCGGCCGGGGCTGTGTCCTCCCCTGGCTGTGTCCGTGCTGTGTCCCCTGTGCTGCAGGGACGGCGGGGGAGCTCCGGGTGTCACCGGGCCAGCCCCTCCCAGGGCCCTCCCACCCTGCCCGGGGAGCCCAGCTCCCGTCCCGTGTTGCTCCAGCTGTTCATTCATCGAGATGAGCCAGGGTGGTGAAGTCCGGAAGAGTAAACTCGCTCCTGAGCGTCCATGAGGTCACTTTTTGGTAAGCTTGACAGTAGTTCGTGCAAGTGTCTTACTTTACCCTTCTCATCTAATAGCTTTAATATTAAACTGTTTAAAAAAGAGACATCTGTCGCAGCCCTGAAGAAAAAGGTTCTTTGTTTCTGAAGAGCGGAGTCCTTTTTTTAAAAATGCATGTGTAAGATTTAAATTCCTGTTTTTCCTTGGGAGATAATGGTATTTGAACATGCAGTCTAAACTTCTTTGTGCTTTGTGTAACATAGCAGTGGACTTTTGTGATTGGCACCCAAGGAACTCGACTCCTGGGATTCATGGTAGTGATCCTGGCTGCACTCTGGACTTTGTTTTGCTAACCATAATTGAGCAACTGTACATTACTGCGATATTAATGTTTCAAAGCACTGGGATAGTCTAATTCTAACTTGTAATTATGTTTGCCAATTATCTGTTTGGAAAGTTGGTGTATGAACAGCTTCTTGAAACTGTTAAATTGTACAGATATCGTTCATGATCTAAAGCTTTGTACTGTGGAATGTGCTTAATAAAAAAAAGTTTGAACTTAATTTGTCACATGAACGGCTGAGTGACGTCACCTCAGAGAGCTGGGTGCTGGCTGTGGGTTCAGGATGGGCTGGAGCAGCGTGGGCTGGTGGGAGGGGTCCCTGCCCAATAAATGCCCTTCCAGCCCAGCCCCGGTGGGAGGCACAGGGCACTTGGAGCCCAAACCCGTCTGCCACGGCCCAGCTCCTGCTCTGGCACGGGGGGTGGCAGCTGCTCTTCCACCCTCCCCTTTCTTGGGGGCAAACTTTAGGAGGAACAGCGAGGACTGGAGCTGAGCTCACTCCCATCCCACAGGTCAGAACCCCACTGCCTCTGCCAGGAACATCACCAGGATTTTTTCACACTTTACCAAGAGTGCAGGTAGAATTTTTAAAATATTGCCCATCTCCTGGCTTGCTGAAGCAACCTCCACGCCTTGAGCTGTGCAGAGGAAGAGTCTCCAGGGCTTGCTCTGGCTCAGGAAAAGCTTTGCCTTGGGCTTTCTTCAGCTGCTGTGCAGTTGTTGCTCAGCGCTGGGTTTGGTGGGTGTCTGTGGGAGGCACTGCCCTGAAATGGTTTTGGAGGTGCCATGAACTCGGTGCTGAGACAGTGAGTAGCCCTGGCTCAGCACTGGCAAAGTCAGACATCTCAGTGCAGATGATTTCTCACTCCTTGCGCCACTCCTGATCCTGGTGAGAGGTGGGAGCAGCGTCTCTGCCTCTCAGGCTGTGGCTGCCCTGGAGCAGTGAGCCCCGTCCCGTTTGGTGCCCGCAGTGAGCCCCGTCCCGTTTGGTGCCCGCAGTGAGCCCTGTCCCGTTCGGTGCCCGCAGTGAGCCCTGTCCCGTTTGGTGCCCGCAGTGAGCCCCGTCCCGTTCGGTGCCCGCAGTGAGCCCCGTCCCGTTCGGTGCCCGCTGTGCTCTGTGTGGCTCTGGCTGAGCTCCCCACGGCAGCTCTGAGCGCCTCGCTGGCTGTCACTGCCCAAAGCAGCCACAGGAGCCCTGGGATGGATCTGCAGTGTAAACCTTGAGGTCAGGCTTTAGCATTCCACCTCACCTGGGTGGCCTCTGGGCTCGGTTGTGCTGCGGGTTTCCCCTGCAGCTGCAGCCCTGGCAGCTGGCTCTGAGCTCCCACCAGAGAACTTCCCGGGAAGTCGTGGAGGCCCCGCTCCCCTAGGTGCTCCCACCCATCCTGCAATGATCTGGGGCCTCTTTGGGCTCTCCCTTCCCTCCAAAGGGTGGGAGCCACATGCTGTCCTGAGCCTGGAGTGCCCGCGGTGCTGGGAAATGCCCCGGGAGTGCGGGCAAGGAGGGCAGGGCTGGGCTCCAGGGGCCCCCCAGGCCCCGGGGTCTCACTCAGGCTCAGCATCTCCTGCCAAGCCCTTCCCAAACTCCCGGGGCTGCCTGTGGATGGGGTTAGAGCAGCACAATTCCAGAGAGAAAACTCCATCCAGCCTGGCCTCAGACACTGCCAGGGATCCAGGGCAGCCACAGCTGCTCTGGGCACCCTGGGCCAGGGCCTGCCCACCCTCCCAGGGAACAATTCCTGCCCAATCTCCCATCTAATCTGGCACTGGAAGCCATTCCCTGTGTCCTGTCCCTCCATCCCCTGGAAATCATCTCTCTCCATCTTTCCTGCAGCTCCTTCAGGCCCTGCAAGGCCACACTGAGGTCCCCCCAAAGCTTCTCCTCTCCAGGTGAACAATCCCAGCTCTCCCAGCCTCTCCTCCCAGCAGAGCTGCTCCATCCCTCTGCTCACCCTGGAGCCTCCTCTGGCCTGGCTCCAGCAGCTCCAGGTGCTCCCTGTGCTGGGCCCGGGGCTGGGGCAGCTCTGCAGGTGGGGTCTGAGCTGAGGGGGCTCAGGGGCAGAATCCCCCTCCCCTGCTGCCCACGCTGGGGGGATGAAGGGGAAAAAAAGCATTGGAATAATATAAAAAATAAGTTTAGAAAAGACCCTTTTCCACTCCCCATCCCAGCAGAGCTTTTGCTACAAATCCCAGGCCCGGCCCAGTCTCCAGGAGCGCAGCCTCTCCCTGGGATGTGCTGCCAGGCACGGCTGTGCCATCCCTACCCTGGGAAACGCTCCCGAGGGATGCTGCTCTGGGAGGGCACCGATGGGCAAGTGCCTGCCCTGTCCGACCCTTCGCACTCCCAGCCCTCACCCCCTGCTCCTGGGCAGGGCACAGCACCCCTCTCTGCCCCCTCTGC
>VYXC01009523.1:6673-39954 GCA_013397175.1 Platysteira castanea
TTTTGGTCCCTTGGCTCCTTTTGGTCCCTGGGTTTTTATGAGTGCTGAATGTTTCATGAATGAAAAATATTTTTTCATCTCCTTGTACCCCGAATAAGCAGTTATACATCTTCCACGTGTTTGACAAGTATTGAAGAGATTTGCTCCTCAATGTTACACTTCACTGAAGTAAGGAGCGTACACAGATCTGTTACTGTGGGCTCATGTAATTTTAATTTTTTTCTTTAATTACTTTGGAAACTCAACGTTTCTGTATGAGTACTTCAAAATGAAAAAACGCTTTTCTGTTTTTTATCACTGAGGCTTGGGCAACTTGAGAGATCAAATGAGTCATAATCTGGAATTCACTAAAGGCTTTTCATTTCTTTCTTCTTTTACCATAGCAAGTAATGGAAATTTGTGTCTGTTTAGCTAATGAAAAATACATTTGAAAAGAGTAAATATTCATTGAAGCAATATGATTAAAATCCTATAACAATTTAACATAAGTCATGCCGATTGAGGTCTAACATTACAAAGTAATGCTTCCCAGCTTGCTAAAAAACTTTCTTTAAAGTTAATTCTTGCCTATCTTTTCTGTATAAGCCTCCATTATTTTTTGATCAGTGTAACTTTTGTAACCGTACAGACATTGCTTCTTGTGCAAAACTTTGTATTCAGTGAATTTTTATACCATGTAGTCACTGCTATTTAGTTACTAGATCTCCTGTTGTGTCTTGTTTCCATTACAAAACCCCCAGATTTCTGTGTTTCGCTTGACAGACTGCCCAGGCACACATTTTAAAGACCACTCTTGTGGTCTTTAAAATCCAAATAATGGATATTTTGTACCCATCCAAAAATGGGTATTTTGTACCCATTTAAGTGCTGAGACAAAGCGATTCCCCAGTAGCTCAGCTCAGCAGAAGGGGTCGCCACCATTAGATTTGAGGGACTTTTTAAGAGGGAGATGCATCCACTGCACTTTTGCACAGTTTCAAGTCTGCAGATGGGTTTGGCAGTTTTTGTTGGGAGGGGCACATGGGTCATTTTCAGTGTGGGCTTAATTTCCCCAGAGCCCTTTGCTGGATCAGCCCTGCAGCGCTGACATGGGAGCTCCACAATGCACACAACGTGTTGATGAATTATTTTATGCAAGCCATAAAGTAATGTAGTATCCCTGTATCTGGGAAAAGACAATAAAGATGCTCTCACACCTGCCAGGTTCAGCAGAAAGGAGGGGAAAGACTTTATTATTGACATATCTCACATTCTTATACAATTCCCAGCTCCCCAAGGGATTGGAGGACATGTCACTTCCTTCTCAATCCCACTGCAGAAAAAAGATGCTCATCAAAGTTCTCTTATCACAAAAGGAATGAAAACCAGAAAATACCGTTAAGTAAACATTGGCTATTATTTACATGAAACTGTGAGAAAGAATTTCTGACTCCAAGGTTAAAAACAGAAGGCTCAGCAAAAACCAGGGCAACATATCCCCTTACTGAAAAGTTCTTCTATTTCATTTATGTGAATTCAGAGGAGGGAAAAGGCTCCTGAGACGTCTCAGCCTCAAAGTCCAGGCTGAGAACCCTCTAATTCTGGTGTTTTCAGACCTAAGCAAGAATGAACATCCCTGAGAAATTTCTCTTTCCAGCTCTACCTGTTAATCTTAAAAAAACCCCAAACAAAACAACCCAGAAATAATTACCTTGTCTTATTTTTACTCTTTTAGACCATTGTGTCTACACAGGTTATACACAGCACCCTGAGTCACAGAATCACAAAAAGCATTTCAAGACCCCTTTTTAGCTTCCAACCATTTTTATGAAATAACCAAGTGCAGTTCCATCTGCCATAAACAATGCTGTCAGTGAAGCAGGGACTCTGCGAGACCGGGTGAATTACAGCTTCCCACGAAGACAAAATGCTTTAAAAACATCTATTTATTGTCTAAAGGAGTAGAAATATTTTACACAAACTCAGCCATCCTGACATCATGTGAGTACAAGTGCGTGCTGGAGAGAAAGAAAAATAAAATATCTGCAGCAGAGTCAGATAAAGGAAGTACAAAATAGGCTTGTTCTTATACTTCTGGATTCTGGATTGTGCCTATTGTGTGGTCACTCAGTGTCCACTAAATATTCTGCAGATTTCGTATGGTCACCAGAGTTTTGGGTTGGGAAGTGGCAACAATTGTTCCCAGCTTTAAGCAAAATAGTCAAACTTCTAGAAATCACCTTTTTTTTTTTTTTTTCTCACTGCACTATTAATTCTGTGGTTGCTCGTTTGTTTTCCAAGGCCATTTTTTCCCATTTAAATTGCAGCGCTTTGCATTTGTACTTTTAATTATGAGGCCGACACGGAGAAGCTCTTGCTGCACAGGTGTGCAGCTGTTTTATTGGGATATTTATCAAATAAAACACAGCTTACAGCTGCGGTGGGCGTTTTGCCCTGTAACTTGAATTATTCAGTGATACAATGAGCTGTTGTATTGCTGGGTCTGTAACAGAATGGCAGCGTTTGGGACTCATTCATTAGTGACTGGGTAAAATTGAAGTACGATTAAAATAAGTTCTATGCAATTATTAGGTGAAAAGAGGTAAAAGGCCTCGTCTTCTTTCTGCATTCATTCTTTAGTGGGTATCAGAAACAGCTGGATGCAGAGGTCAAACTGCTAAGAAGCTGTTCCTTCATGCTGGAATTTAAGCTGTAATATTTGAAAAAAATACTGTGAGATGAAATTAACTTACCTGTTGCCAAGCAATCACTTAAACCTTCTTATTTCACTATTACACCCAACCTCCTTTTCCAGCTGGTGCTTGCAGAAGAAGATTATAAGGAGAGATTTTTTGGAGGACGATTTTGCCGATCACTGGCTTCCCTTAAGCCCTTGGAATAATGAGTGCTCACTCATTTTTTTCCCCGTTTGCAGAGGATGAGCTGCTGTGATCATGACCTTGAGCCACAAAAAGTTGCTGCACAGGTGCACCAGCACCAAAAAGAGCATCACAGATAACTTCATACCTACAGACATTGATGCATGTGCTGCTTGGCACCGGGGGATTTAGGAGAATAATAAGGTGCCTGCTTTTACTTTTAAAAGACAGTGACATACAGGAAATGATTGATTACAACGTGGAGAATTGCATAATACAACGTCCTCCTGACTAGATAAGTGTATTAAGAAAGTGAGAAAGAGCAGTGGGTGATATATAGCAAAATAAATGTGAGTTCACAGTGCAGGAGCAGTGGAAAGCAAGCAAAAGCCTCTGCTGTTTCCAGGCAGGCACACAGAGAGAGCTTCAGGTAAGAAATGTCAGGGTGGATAGAGCTGTCCTGCACAGAACTGGTTATAAATCCACCTAAATTTCATCACAATTATCTGCAGTTTGCATTATAGTGTGAACCCTTAATCCCAAAATAAATGGCTAGATCCTTAGTCCAAAATGGGATGTAATACGAGGCACTGTAGGAAATGCTGGATTAATAATAAAAAAAGGAGCTTAAAAGCAACCAGAGAGCAGTGGCTGCTTTGGTGATAGCTAGCAGTTCCAACAGCAAGGTTTCAAAACGTTTCAGTGAGAATTATGGCAAAGATCGTTTTTCTTTCCCCCTTCCAGTGTTTCTTGGGAGCTATTCCAAGGCTGTGCAGGGAAATTTTTAAGGATATCTGACTGGCAATAGCTTTCTGGAGGATCTTCTCAATGTACTTGTAGTAATTCATATCTGAGGGTTTGAGGAGGGAAAAGTAGCCACTATCAGCAAAATATTGGTTTAGAATTCATCCCTTTATCCTGGTCTTTGTGACAAAAAGATGGATTTTTTATCCATATTTGAAACTGGTGTGCACTGGTGCTCTTGTTTAGCTGAGATAGAGTTAATTTTCTTCCTGGTAGCTGGTACATTGCTGTGATTTGTATTTAAGTTGGAAAAAACTGGTCAACTTTGATGCAAACTCCTCAGGGAACACTAAGAAGGGACAAGAGTAAAGGAACAATATGAGGATTAAGCAAGGAGAGCTAGTTATGCACTCAAAGAGAAGTGACAAACAGAATCACCTTTTTTTTCCTTTTTTTGTCTCCAGCCAGAAGGAAACAGGTCTGCATCAAGCAGAGAGATATTTTTTAATCTGCATGAAAAGGACAGCAGAACCCGGTGGCAAATAAGGTTACCTGGTGATAATGAGCAAAAGTGAAAAGGATAATAAATCAAGAGGAGCACAAGCAACACTCTCTAGCTGAGATCGCAGCTCGGGGAGGATAAGAACAAACCCAATTTTGATGAGGCACGTTTTGGTAGAGTGCAAGAAGCCACGCTGGAAAGCTTCTAAAGCACCACTGAATTCTAACTTCATTAGTAGCTGAGAGATACAAATCCAGACAGCCTTTTCCAGCAACGCCTTTAATAAGACATGAAAAGGAGAATGGGCAGTACCACATCTGGGGAGATTTATGTTATCTGTCTGTCCTCTCCGATTACTCACGCACGTTCTCAGGCTGAAGGGGGAGCTTTCATTGCCGCCATAAATTACCACCTTACGAGGATATATCCTGCCATTTGTACACCCTGGGCAACCCTGGGGAAATCCCTGTCCTCTCCCTGGGGAAATCCCTGTCCTCTCCTGTGTGCCCTGGTGCCACTGACAGGCACGGGATGGGGGGAATCGTCCTGAGCCAACCCCGCTGGAGCTCCTCTCTCAGTCTGCAGCCCCATATCCTCCACATCCGCAAGGGCACAAGAAGCTGAGCATCCAAACTCCCAAGTGTGTCTGGGAAAACACCATAAAGACGCTCTCACACCTGCCAGGTTCAGCAGAAAGGAGGGGAAAGACTACTTTATTGACATATGTCACATTTTTATACAATTCCCAACTGCACAAGGGATTGGAGGACATGTCACTTCCTTCTCAATCCCACTGGAGAAGAAAGATGCTCATCAAAGTTCTCTTATCACAAAAGGAATGAAAAACAGAAAATACCGTTAAGTAAACATTGGCTATTATTTACATGAAACTGTGTGAGAAAGAATTTCTGACTCCAAGGTTAAAACAGAAGGCTTTAGCAAAAACCAGGGCAACACCCAAGCACTGAAGAGAACAGTTAATCAACCTTCTGTGAAGATTTTAACGCTGATTCCCCACTTTTCAAGGGGGAACACCCCAATATTTTCTCTCCTAATGTATAGGAAGCAGTAAAATTTGAATGCTTTTGTTGATTTTGGCTGAAGACCTGGCTGCTTTCAATATTTGCGTGCAACCCCGTTGCTGTGGTCATTTATTTTAAGGCCATTGTTTTCTATCAGAATTACAAGTAGTCCTCTAATATCTATGCCTCATCTGAGAAACAGAATGTGAGCTAAAGAGCAGAAAGATTTATTTATGTACTCATTTAGGCATTTATTTATTTAGAATGGTATTTAATTATTTAGATATTTTAGAACATATTTGGCTCAGGAAAAAAATTACTTCCAAATTGCCTACAAGAAAATCAAATGTTGAACAACTAGGAATATCAGCTACAGTTTAAATAATGAGAAATCTCAGGTTTTAATAATTTTTTCCTTTGCAGAAGTCTTTATAAAAATTTGCTGCAGTCAGTTGTCAGACAGTTCAGAAGTAATTCTTTATAAAAAAACCCATAAGAATGCTTGGAACAGCTCTCATTGTATTTTCATCAGGATTCCTGCCCTCCCACCCTTTCCTCCTTCCAGTACCACCCTGAAATCTCAGTCCTTATTTTTCTGAAGTTGTGTTGAGTTTGGAAAAAGAAAGAGAAAGCTCATAAAAGGCTGATATTTAGTTTCCCAAATGAGCACTGTACACCGAAAACATTAAATTCTCTCTCTCTTGCCCAAGAAGAGACTGCATTTTTCGAAGCACCTGTGCACGTTTGGTTTGTGATACCAGTTTTGACAAAGGAAAAGACATCAGAATATGGGTGTGATCCTCAATGGTAAAGGCACCAAGCCCTGAAATGGGAAAAATAACAATTTTTTCCCTCTTTCTGCTGTGCTCATCTCTTGGTAACAAAGTTTATGCAGAATTTTAGGAAATGCAGGGAAGGATTAGCAATCAGGCTCTCATTTAAGAATGATAAATTATGCAACCATTTTCTTGGGGGAAAAAACCACAGAAATGTTGTACATGGTTTAACCTATTATTGCAGACAAAGTGAATAATTTAGGGGTTTATTTGGTGTGGTTTTTCCCTCTCTACTTGTTTATGCCTAATTTTGATTTAAATTCCTGACCGTTCTCCCCTGCTTCGGTAAGGAAAAATGTCAATCAAGCTAGATCTAACCTCCAATTATGTGCTTTTGGCAAAAGCAACTAGAAATATAAGGAAAGAATATGTGTTTTTATAAAAAGCAATTTATTAGCAGAGTGGAATCAATTGTTTATATGAAACAATATGATTATTTATAATGGGATAAAATTAGAGAGAAAACGTAGGCTATGTGTTAGGGGAAAACAGAAGAATTTAGATCAAATTATTTTTATTTTACACAAAATTTCACTGTTTTTTGGTCAAGTTATTTTATTATCCCCTTATCAACACATAAACAACACTTAATAGAATAGTGACGGGTTTTTCCTAAATATCCAGGTTCTTTATTCTCTCATTCTTCCTTCGAGTTGCACGTCGGCCTTCCACCAGTGTCCATAAGAACAGAAGAAAAAAGGTGAAATCATAATTTCTGCACTTTCAGAGTTGGAATATCTTGCTCCACCCAGCGTGTGTGTTCCCTCTCTGTCTCCCCTTCTAAGCAGGGCTGACCCATGGGCCTGCACCGTTGAAATCTCAACATTTCCAAGGATCTGTGAACCCTGAGATATTATTTTCTTACCTCTCTGTCGGTTCTCCACTCCTCCAAAAAGATTTTTCCTCCTGGTTTTTCGGCACTGAACTTCCTTGAGCTTCTTCCTCGAGCTTCTTCCTCAACCTGCTGCCTGTCAAGGAAGGGAAATTTGGGTTCACAGAGCCTTGCTCTTTTGAAAAGGATGAGTGTGAGGATGGAACCATCCTAGGGTGTTGCTGTTGTTTTTTTCTGGGTATTTGTTCTAGTGTTGATTTTCAAGAAATCAAATTGAAGGGTTTTTATACTGAGAGGCTCAGTGAACCCCTTTTGTTCACATTTTAAAAGTAGTGCCACAAAAGCGGGAGGGAAACTGGTAAAAAACCAAGTGAGAAATGAAAGCCTGGTACAATTTGTGTGTTGATAGACCTGTTTGCCACACTTTTAGCCCTGAAGGTTTTAGATTTTCTGATTTGAATTCTGTGGAATGGCTCATATGGGACTAGGCAACCTCTTTTATCTGTTGAGGTGTATCTCTGGAAAAAAGGGGTCACCACTTGGATTTCTGGAATGCTTTTATTATGCTCATTGCAGCAGTTTAAAAACTTCCCTGGAAACCAGGGAGTTTAATATAGCATAATGTGTCACAACTTACACATCCCCTGGCAGGCTAAATGATATTTACGTTGTCAAACCTGTGAGAAACACACATCTCAGTTCACAATACAAGCAAAATGCTGACAGCTGCTTAAATGCATCAGGCAGTGCTGTCCACCTGAACAGTCAGCAGCTGAAAACAAGCAGAAGCACAGATAACCAACACCAATTTATTTACGGGTTTTGCCATAAATAATTGGGTTTTTGTATTTCTTACAATAACATGTTTGCAAAATAGTCCAGAATCCACTTTATAAGATTATAGTCATGTTTTTTGAGGAGTTTTTCCATTTTTTGCAACTCCCTTAATTAACTATTTTAAAAGGAAGATTTTTGTTTGTAAAGATTATAGTTTGGGTTTTTTCTAGGAAGGATGCTGGAAATAAGGATGTGACCATACACAGTGTAGAAGTTTGACAGTGAGATTAAGATCTTAGTTCATGGATCTTCTGGCTAATCTGGAGTTTGAATCCAAACATTTCACAGGACAAATCTCCTAACAACTGAACAATTTGGAATATGACTCCGAACAGATGTGACATGGTTTTGTTACCCTAAATAATCAAAAACTGACCAATCTACAAGGACTTGCACATTTTTTTTAGGTCCCTGGTGTTTTCTTTCATCACCCCATTCCCCCATTTCTCCCCTGGGTCCACCTCCAACTCCAGTTCTATTCCATCATAGACCTCACACTCTTCCCTGCCCGTGGTTAAACTTTTCTGCTCCTTGGGATGTACCCAGAGACTCTTCCACAGGATCTGCTTTGCCACATCTACTTTCAGTTCAGGAAAGCATTTCCAGAGGATCCCTCATAATCAGTTTTCTGATGGCAGCAGCAGATGCATGGCGGCAGAGATTGTGGGGGATTAAAGCATGATCAGCCAAGAAAGACCTAAAAAAATTAAACTGCTAAACACTACTGAGTATTTAAAATACTTGCTAAGTATTTAAAAGTTATTTTTTTATTTTATTTATTTCATTTTCCCAAGCTGTTACTGCACTGACAGAACACGTTTGAATAGCGAGAGCCTCAGAAAATTTCTTTGAGACACAAGGTTTTTTCTAATCAGACATAGCACACTGAAACCAAGGGATTTTTAACTCAAAATGCAGACCATTTGTAGATGAAAAAATAGTGTGTGATATTACCCTGGAAGATACAAAGATAGGCAAATTTCCAGCTTAAACAGTTACAATTAATAAGCTCATAAACCTCTGGTAAAAAGATCTAAACCAGAGCTGCTGAATTATTTAAATCACAAGCTTTGTACCTAATAACATGACCAATTCTAATTATTTATTAAGAAACCCTCATCAAATGGCCAATATTCTGAATTTTTTGAAAAAAGAAGCTACTTCCAAATCTTGCATCGTGGAACAATTCTCTACAATGTATAAACTTATTTTTGGAGATACAGTCAAGCTAAAAATCACCATTTCCACGTTATTTCCACCTATCTCTGTATCAAAAACTATCTCAAAGTAATCAGCTTGAAATATTCAGTTTGAAAGTGTGTTTCTACCAAAAATTAAATTTTTGGGGACATGTTTGAGGAATTTTCATTTGTAAAACCAAACAGAAATACTGCAAAAACCATGTCTACGAAACAGAAATACCAAAACTGTGAAAATACTTTGTTACAACCTCTGGGAAAGTGATTTTCCATTTTATTTTTCTTTGAAAAGAAGTTGGTTTGTGACATATCTTGCACCATAATTCCCGTTTCAGTGAAGCATTTTTATCCAGACCTAGGAAACAAACACACATCCAGATTATGAGAGATGAGATTTCCTCATTGAGCATTTTAATTTTGGATTGAAAAAAAAAGATTACTGAAATTTCAGCATTTTCTGCTGAGGTGGACCTTTTGCTTAAGCCCAGATCTTCCTAAAAGTCCCATAAAGTTGGCTTTTATCAAATAGTGTCATTGTGGTTGGTACATTAAATGTGTGAGCTCTTAGGAAGTGCAATCATAAACAATCCAAGCCACTGTGGAAGAGACTTCTGCTTAATCCTGTTAAATTATGCAAATATTTTATTATGCGTGCCTATTAAATTATGCAAATATATTGCGAATATTCTGGGCCCTAATGAAGTGGGGAAGGTGCTTTGCCAGGGGTGTGCCTGGGCAGTCCAACCAGTCACAGATGCGTTGGTGGCACTGAAAACCTGGGAACTGCAGTAACATCCAGGGTGGAGAGTTTTCCTCCTCACAGAGGTCCTTAAAGGTTGTTCCTCTGCCCATTAACTGCACAGAAACACACTGATTTCACACAGGCTGCTTTCATTCCACGCATAAAAATCAATGGACTTGGTGAGACACCGAGATTATGTGCTCTGGGTGGTGTGGAGCCTTTAATATTTCCACGTGACTCGTAGATACAAACCTAGTGTTTTTCTACAGCCTGTGGGTTTGTGTCACTCATATAGAAAGGAGAAGATTTAGAGGGTAAAAGTTAACGAGTTGCAGCTCCTTCAGTTTCTTTGGTGGCTTCGGGGGGTGGATCTGTGTTCATAGCAAAGAATGTACCAGTAGTGAAAATACCTGTACAGTCCCTGCCCGCCCTGCCTCCCTGCTCCCAGCACCAGGGAAAGGCACAGAAAGATGACTGTGTCTCCTAGTGCTGTCCTTTAGACAGGCAAGCTATTAAACAGGTGTAACTCATCTCTGTCTGGATGAATTCTGTGACAGGCCCCTGAAACGAGAGCAATCCTGGTGGGACGGCGTAAATAATGTCACTGCGGGTGGGCTGACACGCACGCAGGGTACAACCAGCATTAAAAGTGTGCAGAGTGGTGTGGAGGCTGACTGCTGCTCCTTGTACTCGTTCCCAAGATGAATTGGTGAATTAAAATCTCATTACCTGCGTTACATTGTGTAGCCCTGTTACGTGTAATTATCAAAGTCAATTTGCTGCTGCAACTTGATGGCCAAACCTAAGGAGTGCGTCTCCAACACAGAAGCAAGTGTTAACATCACAAGAACCCAGGTAATAAACTACGTATAATTTTCCAGCGTTGTCATGCTGGTGTTTTTAAATGTTTGCCCTTCGTTATGCTGGTGTGCAGCTGTAAGTCAGAACTTGCCCTCACGGAACTGGAGACAGAGCAGGACATTAATCTTCCTGTTTTTGTGTTAACCCAAGTCTCCTTCGAGGCGCTCAGTTCAGCCAGTGAGTAAGTCAGGGAAAGAGAACGGGAAGCAGAAGTTGTATTTGAAATCTGATTTTCATTTACACTCACTCTGAGGGCCCTTATGAATACTGGGAGGAAGTACACAGTTTCTCATAAAAGTGGCACTTGAGCTTTTTCTTTAAACTCTAAGATATCTGCACTGGTGCGAGAACACTGCTAGGTCTGAATCCAGAGCAAGACTGGGGAAACGAGTGTTTTTGCACCATCACAGCTGTCTTCTGAATGCAAAGCTTGCAGAATGAAATGGATTATTGTGACCAGAACTGTATGAATTGAGGAGAATGACTTATCCTAATGCAATAGCCTTCAGAATAATAGCCTTTAAAGTTCCCCTTTAATCTAGCAAGAGAGTAGTAGTGCCAGAACTACTACAACAAATACTAGAAACATTTCAAAGCCTTTTTCCTTTTTTTTTTTTTTNGGTGATTCTAAACAATAATTGACATAAATCTGTCAACGAGTGAAAGTTCAAAATGAACGCTCATCTAATTTCTACGAGAGGACTTGGCTGCCCTTGCAAGGTGACTGCTGCTCCTTTCCTGGCAGCTGGAGGGACTGATGGGCAGGGGAAGCAATCTGCAGCCCAGGGGAGCCCGCAGTCCTCCAGCACTGCCCAGCAGCCTCTCAGCCCAAACCTGACTGGGACCGACCGGTTTGGATGCCATGGATACTCTGTGTGCCTTTCAGAGAGCTCCTATTGCCAGCAGCGCGCATTTCGTGGCTTTTTAAAGGGCTTTGTGAAAGTTTGACTGTGAAAGGTGAATGTGTGAAAGGTCCCTTTTATTTTTTCTTTTCTCTCACGCACATTCATGAGGAATTACTGAGGCACAAAGAAGGAGAGTGAGACTGACACTGATAACTACCCCTGCTAAAAGTTAGTGCTGATAATTATCTCGTTGTAGTCACTCCAGTCCGTAGTTTAATCTGCAATGCAGAGGCTGAGGACAAATCTATGGGCTACAGTAGCAATTCAAGTATTAAATTCAACTTTTCTTGAACTTCCTTCAACATTCCTTTTTTTTTTTTTTTTTTTTTAAATTCAACTTTCATTCCAGAGGAAGACTGCCTTACTCTTCAGACGCAGTACCACACATTTCACTGGGTCTCCTGGGTTTTGCTCGCCGATCTAACAAAATCTGTGGTGGAAGTGGAAAGTGATGATGGATTTACCAAGGAAGAGGGCTCCTGTGGAACAGGGATTTGTGGTTTTGTGCTGTGTGCCAGCACACTCCTCGTTCCCCTGTTTCCCATGCAGTGGCGTGGCAGGTGGGTGCAGACAGACACCAACTGTGTCTTCCCATGTCAGACACAAACCCAGAACCATTAAACCCAGACAAGGCACAAACTCTGTGCACAGAACCCTCTGAAGTCACACGCACGATCCAGGAGACCAGTGCTTCTACAGCTAAAAATTTGAATTATTAGGTTCATATTACCCATTCTTCAATTATTTTATGAACTTTGTGACTGTAGCACAAAGCACTCATTCCAACTTGTACCTGTAATTAAACTGTTTATGGACATATTGTCATATTGTTATAACCTGCAGTTTCCAGCTAAAATTTGTATGACTTTATTTTAGTCATTTAGCACATGCACGCTGTACTTTTTCCAGAGGAGAAAAATGCAAACTCTTTTGCAGCGAATTTATTAGCAATGATTGCAAGAATAGCTGTACTAATACTGAATTACAACACTTACACTTTACATCATTAACCAGTCTTTTCTACTGTAAAATTGAGCTAGAAGAATGATGCAAAGCAATTTTGGCAATATCCTTTTATTGTAACCAGACTACCTGCTACTGCATTGTTTATGAAGTGATGAGCCTTGCACTGAAGGGAAATTTACATATAATAAAGCGCCCTGGATGTTTCTTGCATAGTGAGAACAGAGTGGTAGAGGAACAAAAGAAAAAAAGCTTCCAGTGATGTTTCACCTAGGCACTGTTGTTGCAGGAGTGTACACTCATTTCGTTCACTGTAATTCACGATTTCTCTCAGACTGAGTGAGATGCAAACCAGGTTTTTTCCGCCCCCTATGATGCGAGTGTGTCTCAGAAGTCATTTGCTCTGATTTACCTCACACTCCTGCCAAGGCAGCCAGGCTTTAGCCGAGTGATTGGCCTCAGAACAAACAAAGATTTGCCTTTCCTTTCACATTTGTCAGTAGGTAAATGCAGTGTCAGTTTACAAATATATTTATATGCAGCCCTGCAGAGGGTCAGAGCAGCTCTTGATGGCCACAAACTCCATCCCAGAGGTTGTGGCATTCCCTGGGCTTGGCCATTTAAACACTGCAAGAGTTCCATGGTTCAGCCTTGATGAGCACATCTGATGTGAGAGGGAAGAGCTGTCATTTCACCCCCCGTGATCCACTTCATCTCTGCAGTGCTACTTCGTCCTAAATATCTTAGTTTTTCATCTTGAATGCTTCTGTCACCTTGCATGTAGTTGGCAGGTTCCAAAGCCTTGGAGATATTCATGCAATCAGCAGTAAACACTTGTATGGCGTCGAGGGTAAATTAGATTGCATTTGAAACACACTTTTGTAAGGCGTAATTTCAGTGCTCGTGCCACCAGACAGCTCTGACATAAATTGAGTGTGACTCGTAAATCGGCCTGGGCTCCCCAAAACAGTTCTGCAAAAACAATATGCCTATTGCACTCCATCAGTTCCTCTGTAATAAAAGGTGAAACAGATTTGATTGTTTTAAATAACAACGAAACCAACGTGTCAGTTCCATTACTGTCTGCAGCTCCAGCTGACATAAAGTTACACACTAAATTTTGAATAGCCAATGTTGATCTTCCAGATCAAAGTCCAAGCTTAAATTGTGACATTCAGTTTGTAATGTGCCACTGCAGAAGTATCTTCCAAGGTTTTTACTGGAATTGCCAACCAGATCTTCCTTTCAGCTCCCTGACTGATCACTTGTCTCAAAAAAATGCTTTATAAAATCCTGGTGTTTAAATTCCCTGTTCTCACATACTTTATCACTGTATGAACGTGCATGTACGTATAATAATATTGCGCAGAAGCCTCAAAACAATCAGCATTTTGAAAATTATGAATTCAGAGAGTTCCTAGTTCCTCTGGCTCAGCAGTTAAATCTCCAGCAGGAATGCCAAGTAACAAAAAATAAAGCACTGCTGTGGCTGCAGATGTGGTTGATTGAAAGCCTAACTGCATTTTATAATTCAGATTAGACTTTTCACTGTATAGTTTCATATCTCTTTTGTACTCGTCTAGAGCACACTACTGTTTTGGTGACACTGGTATTATTCCTTGTTATATAATTATTCCTTTATTCCACTGCGCACATCATAATGGCTCAAACTGTACACAAAGAGAGTGAGCTGGGGTATGATTTACATTTCTATTAGTGGAAGTTTGGTTTTCTGAACATAAAAGTTTCAAGCAACCTGTCTTTGCTCTTTCATTCTGCATTAGCAACCACCAAAATGCAGTTTTTGAAATATTCAAGATGAGTGGAGCCCTGCAAGGTGTCATTTTATTTCAGTGTTCATTTATAAGGATGGTGACGAGTTAATTTGATGTGGATGGTGGAAAAGCCCTGTTGAGATTTGTGCCAGTGTAATTCCTGACAGGGCTTCTGCTCTGTGTCCTTGCCAAAATCATAACTGCAGCGCGTTCCCAAATGTGCTCATCCAGAGGGAACGTGCAGATTTCCACCAGTGCGTGCAAAATTGAATTTTCTTCTCCCAGAGGTAAGAGCCTGGTCTGGCTGAGGCCAGGTTGCTGCTGCATGGGGAAGGAAGAGGAAAAGGGAAAGGGAAAGGGAAAGGGAAAGGGAAAGGGAAAGGGAAAGGGAAGGGGAAAGGAAAGAGGAAGGGAAAAGGAAAAGGAGAAGGAGAAGGAGAAGGAGAAGATAAGGAGAAGGAGAAGGAGAAGGAGAAGGAAAAGGAGAAGGAAAAGGAGAAGGAAAAGGAAAAGGAAAAGGAAAAGGAAAAGGAGAAGGAAAAGGAGAAGGAAAAGGAGAAGGAAAAGGAGAAGGAAAAGGAGAAGGAGAAGGAAAAGGAGAAGGAGAAGGAGAAGGAGAAGGAGAAGGAGAAGGAAAAGGAAAAGGAAAAGGAAAAGGAAAAGGAAAAGGAAAGGAATTGGAATGGAACGAGTTTTGAAGGTAAAGAAATCAGTGTCTGTGGCAACATTATTTTAGAATGCTGACTTGCACTGTCAGAGATTTGGGCTTGAAGAATGTGGATGAATCTGGATTTATCCTAAAGAGCATGTTTAAAAAAATATAATTTTAAATCCTGAAATTTTCCTCACACCACTCTGAGGAGAAGACCTGTTTCAGTACTGTAAGTCAGATACCAAAAAAATGAAATGTTCACCCATATCTAATTTAATTTATCCCATGCAGCAGAGAAGTGAAGGAGATGAATTCTTAAATTTTGCTTTTTAAAGACAGAGATAATTAATTCACTTTCCCAGAATCACAGTCAAAAAAGAAAGATATCAGATGAAAAAAAATTCTAAAAAAAAATAACACTGGCCTCAGCTGAAGAAAGCATTCCCTTTTAAACCATCTTTTATTTGAAGTTTAGAACTAAAATGTTCTTCTACAAGGAAACAAAGAAAACCTCTGTATGGCACTGCATATTTTTAAATTACTTTAGAGGCAAGGGCCAGCTAAACCACAAACCCGACAGGCAAACCACAGAAGGAAAGAAATTTCGAATAGTACTTTTAGTCATAAATGACATGTGGCACATTTGGCATTTTTTCCTCCTCCAGCATGTTTCACTAAGACTTTATAAGATCTTGAGAGCTGTGCGTGTTTAGCAGGGACCAGGTAACACAGGCTTTGGTGTTTTTATTGCTTGGCTTTTGCGCCATCACAGGAGCTTTAAAAGAGACCAATATAACCTTAATAGTCACCTTCAAGGCTGACAAGGCAGAAACATTGACTTTCCTAGGAAACAACCAGTTGCTTTATCTGTTGTGGGTTTTTTTTCTTTCCCCCTTCAAGTACGACATGCAGATGGAGGAAAAGAAGAAGATTTTTTTGTTCTCAAAAGACCATTCTGTTTGGAGGGGTTGAAAATCTTGGCAGGGTACCTGTGACCGAGCTCCAGAACAGCAAGGAAATCTTGTTTTTAGTGTTTGGTGGGTGGGGCATGGGGCCTGTTAACCACAGCAGCTGGTGCAGAGAATAAAATTGCTTCAGCACCACCAGAGACTGCAGTGATGTTCTCAGAGCAGGTTAAAGCCCTCTGCAGTGCCCCCAGGTAGCCCAGGGACTGCTCCTGCTCGTGTGGCAAGGGGGCTGTGGAGGGGGGCTCGTGTCCTGTCAGATCCCAAACCTGTCTTTGGAAAATCCCGTGCTTTTTCCACAGTTATAGTGCACGACATCCACCTTGTGATATTCACCTCCTAAGTGTGTTTGGCCCCACGGTGGAGCTTTGCGGCGGTCCCGCGATCTGCCACTACAGGCGATGTCCCCGGCTAGCTCCAAAGGCGGGGCACGCCGTAGGATTGTGGCCCACCCTTGCCCGATGGGTCAAGGGGCGCAGGCGGGGTCGGAGCCGAAAGGCTCCAGGCGACGAACAGGAAGGCGGCGAGGCTCGGGTGCAAAGGGCAGAAGGAGAGTCCAGACACCTCCAGTAATGTAGAGGAAAGAGCGGTTTATTTCCCAAACCAGGGTCTGGAGGGACTGAACCAAAGATTACAGTGTGCACAGACTTTTAAAGGGAGGTGGTAACAGGGGGCGGAGACAGGGTACAACCAATAGGGATGACGGATGGGAGGAGTAAAGGGAGGGAGCACAATATGTTGGAACCAATAGCAATACACAGAGGTGAATGACACTTGGAACAACAAATGGTGTGTCGAGTGCAAGCGAACCTTCTAGAACAGTGGGAGTGGGTTTCCGGGGATTGACAGGGCTTAGGGGCAGGGTTTAGGGGATTGACAAAGAAGTCTCTAGAAATATGGGAGGGGTTTGGGTGATGGATGGGGACTTGGGGGCAGGACATGACTTTATTAGGGGAGTGGGAAGGTTGAAGGGAGTAGAGGGGAAAACCATTTTTATTTTTAGGGGGGTAGGGATAAACCATATAATAACGAGTAGTTCAAACATAACGAATAACATGAAAAACACACACCCCAACAGAGCTTCAGGGTGTAAATCCAACTGCTGTGCCTCCTCGCAGTCCTCTTGCAATGTTTTTTTTTTTGGATGTAGGAGTTTCTAAATTCAAATCCTGTCCACACACTCAGCTGATGTCTACTCTGCTCTGTCCCCTGCCCCAAACTTTAATCTATATTTATTTTAAAAGCAGGTTCTAAACCCTATTGTGATTGCCAGAAAAACTGGACCATGGTGATACCCTGAAGGTTCAGGCCAGGAGAGCAAGAATCCACCTCGGTCTGGTACAAGCGCGTGGCAAAAATGACAGATTATCCTGGGTTTTGAGCCTCAAAAACAACCAGCTGTGTACACAGGGTGTTTTGTTCAGCGCCACAGCTGGGATGCTCACAGGTCTGAGGTCCTGAGGAAGCTGTAAAACACAGATGTTTGGTTGTACACGTCTTCTCACGCACAGCTGGCACGGGACCCACGCCATAATTGTGGTGGCAAGACCTGATTCCAATTTTCTGGTGACTGTGCAAGACTAATTTGGTTGCAGGCTGATGGAAACCCTTCATAAATGTGTCTGTGGTGATCCTTTGCTTTGGGAAGCCTTCCATGAGCTTTGGGTATGAAGCAACTTGCGGAATTTTGGGCCAGATGTCTTCGACTCCTATGCATGCTGTGCAGAAAAGCAAATAGAACAGAAAATCCCCTATTTTTCTGTGATCTCAGTGAGGGCTGATGTGTCCTCACCCCTTTCACACAACTCAAATGCAGCTGGAAAAAGGTAGAGAAGAAGCTGTGAGAATTGGTGTGGAATGAAGCAAACATTTTCCTTAAGCTGAAAGCAGAATTTAGAGATTGATGTATTCTAGCAAATCAGTAACTGTGCCCTTTCTAAACACACAAACATGAAAAGATGGGGAGAGAGGAAGTTGCTCTGTGTCTGGAAGATGGAAAGGAGGAAAAAGATGGACTGGAGCTGTTGCACCTGGGTGACTGAAATTTTTAAGCCACCCCACACATCTAACATTGATATATTTTCATTATGAAAATCTGGAGTGCTTCCCAGGCCATTGTTAGACATCTGAAGGAGGACAAACAAGTTTAAATAACTCCTTTATCTCTCCTTATAAAAAATTAAACCGTTAGCCAAACTTATGCTCCACACAAGCTTGACCATAACCAAGGGAAAAAAATTAGATTTAAAATTTTTTGTAACGGTAATGAAACGAAAGCAAAACATAATTTTATACTGTACAAAAAAGGAAATGAAGAAACAATGAAAACCAAGAAAGAACAGAATTTTTGTCTATATGTACGTGCGTGTGTGGGTGTGCGTTTTTTGTTCAGAAATTTTGTTTCTGTTTAACTCCCTCCAACATCCCTGCCAGCATGAGGGAATGCAGGTTTTGGATTTCAAGGATGCTTTGTTTACCCTTGCAACAAGAGGAAACGAACATGTTGCAACTGAAAGGCAGCTCACATATTTTTCTGGTTACTTTTGTTTTTGTTCTACTCTTAAAAAGACACTCATTAACTTGGTGCAGGCCGAATTTCCACCTTTTGGCCGAATGGGGCAGAGTGATTTTTGTAAGTGGCTTAAAAAAGCTGCCCTCCTGGCTTCCCGACAATAACCAATTTACCAAAGGACCAAATTTCTGGAATTAAATTTTTATTTTAGGTACTTGAGACACTGCTTCAAGCTTCTTGCTCTAGAAAATGGGCTCTGCAGTGGAGCTGAGTCGTACCCACCCGAATTTATTGTGGCAGCCTCGCCCTGATGCTATTTCCTGAACCATTTCCCACCTCAGCGGGCTGTTTCTCCGGGGGGGGAAGGTGCTGAGAAAGCAGAGGAGGATGTTCTGTAACATTCTGCATTCACACGACATATTTCTGAGCATTGCGTCACTTTATATTCCTATATAGGGTGTAAGAATTAGGGAAATGGGGTATTAAACCATTAATCACAACGAGGCACCTTGCTTAACGGCATTTCAGCTCAAAACATGAGCACAGAAAACAGCGTTTCCCAAAGAAGGTGTTTTATCCAGCACGATCACGTCTACAGCAATTATGCTAAGTACCCTAATTGCCTCCAGAGCTTTCTAAACCTTTTAATTTGGTCCAAATTCCGTTTTAAGTAAGGTGTAATTCTTCTGCTCTGTTTTTGCTAAGCCTGTTAATGGCTGATGTATCTGGGAGCGTTCGGGACGAGGAAACAACGTCGGCTTTCTCTCATCACGGCATCAGCTTGTTTGGAAACGCTCAAGCAGCCACAGTTTTCTGTTTGTGCAGTGTTCTTGGTTAATATTATTCATCCAAAACCACAGCAGAGAGAACTGCAAATGGACAGAAATGGGCAAATCCTTGGAAGGTGCAACAGAGCATTCGGGTGGCAACGATAAAAGCTGCCATGGTGGGAAAAAGAAGCAGCATTTTTAAGTCAATCAACTTAATCTGGGGACATTAAATCGCCTTTAAATGCATTAAATATGTTACTGCATTTGAAAGAGGTTATGCAACTTAATAGTACAGTTATTTATTGTTTTTTTAGTCCATTGACTATTTTGTCTGGTGTGGAAATTAAAAGCAAACGAGGGAAATTTAATCCACTGGAGCAGCCACACCTGTGTGGAAGAAACCTTTGTTGTTTTAGGAGAGTATTTTCATAGTAATTACCAGTGGTTCAGCATCAGAGTAGAAAGATGTTTGAGACTGATTTTGATCAAGGTGCCACCTGTCATTTTCTGGATTATTAAGCATTAGGGGTGAAGGGAGCACTCGTGCCACACTTGCAAATCAGCAGCAGTTTGGAAGGCAGGGTTAAAATTTAAAATTATCCTCAAAAATTGGAAAATCATCCAATGAGGACATGAAACTAAAAAGGAGCTCTGTTCTTTAGAGGTGGTATCTACACACAGGATAAGAACTAATTGCTGGAATGTTTGCAAGACCTTTTTCAGACCAAAAATTAAGGATAAAAATATGTAAGGAAAGGTTAGACAAAAAACCACCAGCCCTCAAGACCAAAACCCCTCCAGCTTTTTGGGCAAGTGAAGGTAAAAAGGTAACATAGTGCAGACCCAAAAATATTTAAAATACACCAGAAAAGTAAAAAGATAGGTAAAAGATAACTTGTACTTTGTTAACATGCCAGTAAGGAGATTTAGGTTAAATACAGTGAAAATTGAAAATAATTGCAGAGACAGTGAATGAAAACTGTTCAAGGAGTTGATCTCCACAATAGGATGCTTTTAATTACAGGTCAGACAAACTTCTCTGAAGAGTGACTCGAGTGGAGCAGGAGTTACGTGAAATAAAAGAATGGGCCAAAGAACCTGATCAGGTCTGCTCTAATAATTCAATAACTTTACAATTTCATGTCAAAAAAGGAGTAGTTCCTATAAGAAGCTCAATTCTCACCTGGTTAATCCTTAGCACCACTAAAAGTATTCCAAGTCCTGTCATTCACAGCTTACAAAAGAGAATATATTTATTTAATTATACAACCTGAATATCTGTAGGATGGTAATTCTACATGTGGGCGTATGGGAGATGAAAAAGCTATTCAGACAGGTGACACATTTTTAAACCCTTCAGTCTTTGAATTACCGGGAAATTTTTCCACTCTTATGATCAATGTTATCTGTTCTTTGCATAAACTCAGAGAAAAAAGCAGTAAATCTGTCAGATAATTGGGAAGGAAATAAAGAAATTGGCTGTACTTTCAGAAATAATGCAATAGTTCAGGATCACAGGATCAGAGCTGCATCAAATCCTTCCTTATTGCCGTTTAGGGGCCATTTTGTAACAGCCAGTGGATTTTTAATGGTTTTTTGTTTGGTTGGTTTTGGTGTTTTACTTTTGTCTTTTGTTTGGAGTTTTGGGGGTTTTTTTTGGTATCTTTGTGGGGCATTAATGCAAGACTAAAGACTGTGATCTCTGACTTAATATATGGATGTATAATCTACAAGAAAGTGGCATTCAGCTGGAAATTTTTGTAAAAGATATCCAAAGTTCTGTATACGATAATGTGGCTGGACATTTTGATCATCTGGGTCAATTCAGTGTCCTAAAAGCAAATATAATTTTAATGATGTCCCAATGAACAGCAAAAACTGTACCAAACTCAGTGGTGCTAGCACTTAAAAAAAAAAAAAAAAATTGAGCAGGTTTAAATCTGTGCAGAAGTGAAATCCTGCTGAAAGAATTAAAAATAGACCATTTCAAGCAAAATCCAGGTCCCTGTAGGGGCAATTTTGTGAGGCAGACAGTTTAATTTCTCCATGGCTCTCTGAAGTACTGAGGTATTCATAATGCCCTGGCTGTTTCTGCAATATCTCCATTTTCACTTTTTCTGAAAAGCTTTAGAAGCTCAACACCGCTGTCTTCACAGCCCAGGTACTCACACTAACATGAAATCTTTTGAAAAATCCCATTCTTATTCTGAGAAGTCCTACATCTGAGGCGTAATTCTTCCCCTTCATGCATCAAGAGCTTGGGCCTTACTTTTAGCCATTTCTGTGGTTTTTGTAACCACTTATGGATTTTCGTTAGCCGAGCTGTTCAAAAGGATGTTAACTTTGGAAGACGGTAAGAATAAAGACCTTAAAAATGAGGTGGGACTGGTGAGAAATTGTGAATGTGTGAAGAGAGGAGCCGAGCTGTAAGGCTGAGGTGGGAGAGGAGGCAGGAGGGTTCAGACGGGTTCATCCAGCTGGCAAGTACATGGGGAGAGAAGAGATAAAAATGCTCCAAACAGTGCTTGTTCCACTTCACTTTGGTTTATGGGTGTTGCCCTGGTTTTTGCTAAAGCCTTCTGTTTTTAATCTTGGAGTCAGATTCTTTCACACAGATCATGTAAATAATAGCCAATGTTTACTTAACGGTATTTTCTGTTTTTCATTCCTTTTGTAATAAGAGAACTTTGATGAGCACCTTTTTTCTCCAGTGGGATTGAGGAGGAAGTGACATGTCCTCCAATCCCTTGTGGAGTTGGGACGCGTATAAAAATGTGAGATATGTCAATAATAAAGATTATTCCCTCCTTTCTGCTGAACCTGGCAGGTGTGAGAGCCTCTTTATTGTGTCTTCCCAGACACAGATGGGTTTATAAATGGGTAAACTATTTATCCTGTACCCCTGAAATCCAGAAAAATTTAAATGCCCTACTGAAAAAAAAAAAAATGACCTGAGCTCTAGCAAGGAGAAGACGGCATGGCACGAGATAAATCGAGTTAATTCAAAACAGAGGTCGGGCACAGCTGTGCAGATTTACAGCCAGGGTTTTTGTTCATTTGTTCCCGAGTGTGGGAGGGGAGTGCAGGCTGAGGATTCAGGGCGACATCCTTCTCCCTGGAGCCAGGGGGATTTGTCCTCTGGCTCAGCGAGGCCAGTCACTTTGAAGGAACTGTGCACATCAGCACTTTCACCTGACAGAAGGAGNCCTGACAGAAGGATATTAGACTAAGAGAAAATAGATGAGAAAACAGCTTTTAATTAACAAACATGAGTTGTTCAGAGGAATACGCTGACTGTGGTGTTTTTTGTTTTTTTTCCCCCTATCTCTGTGGGATGGAGAAGTCAAACCAAAGCTGCCCTCGCCTTGACCTTAGAGTATATCCAGGTTTTAATTGTGCTCAGCACAGAGGAGATCAGGTTGTGTGAAGCATCACTCTGAGCCTGCCAGCTTTAGTGCTCCATCTACCTCTGCCTCGGCCTTCTTGTTTATTTTGATGAGCATTTCATCCTGTGGCCTACACATCTTTTTCTGTTCTCTTTTTTTTTTTTTTACCCCAAGAGTCCAGTATTTTTTAAAAAAATTAATCTGCTCCTGATCTTGCCCTAAAGCTAAGTTACAGTTTTGAGATCACCTCATGTGTCATAGGCTTAAAACTAAAAATCAGACAGGAAATAACAAGATTTGAGGAGAACTATTAAAACTGCCTGGGGCAGTGAGGTGTGGCTACCAGGACTCAGATGGCTAAAAAGAAAATGAAGACAAAGAATTTTCTTAGGAAGATGAAAGGAATCAGTGTATAACCTAGCAGGATAATCTCGTTGAGAAAAAAGGTAAACATATGAAAAAGGGGTGAAAAAAATCAGAAGAAGAGTATTAATAAAAGCCACAATGTTCTGTTGTTTTCAAACACCACCTAAAGAAAGGACCTCTGTCACAGATGGGATTTTCACTTTCCTGCCACTCCAAATTCCCCAGAAAGAGGCAATCTCAAATGACACAGCGACACGAAACATGATATGGCATAACAGGAAAGGGAGCTGATTATGGTTTGTAAGGCACCACATGCAACAAACTGGAACTCGAGTTGCTTTCTGCAGCATCCACACCAGGCTGCGAAGTCATGCCTGAGAATTTATAGGGAGTGTTCACCCAAACTGAAGGAAGTGATTTCCTTCTAAAAAATGACGTGTGCTGTACCACTGGCAGCCTGTATGAGATGATTCTCCTGGGTTTTTGTGCTTTCAGCTGTTGCCTCAGGACTCCAACGCGGAAAATTCTTGGTGCCCTCGCAGCAGCTGGTAAGGCACACTGTCCTCTCTCAGTGGGAGGGAATTCTTACATCTGTACAAAAAGCAATTTCAATATAAAGGAAGAAAACACCACAGCTGACAGATCCTTCTGATTGTCATCAAGTGCAAGTTGTGAACATGTGGGAAAACTCCAATATTTTGCCTATGAGGGAGGATGCCTTTAACACCTGGAACGTTTTTACTTCCTGGTGCATTAACTGTAAACACAAGTTAGTGGCTGTGCACTTGCTATATTAAATAAAAAGAGGTATGACACCTTGAATAATGCTGTCGACTGTGGACGGGTCCCTCGGAGCGAACTGGTCCCAGAGTAACATTGACAAGCCAATATGGTTTTAAGATCGTTCTCCACTTTATTATTGCCAAAAGCTCATAGATATAGTTTTCAAGCAAAGCTATCACGCATTTACAGCATTATTTCCATTGGTTATTTCTCTCTCCTTACATTTACGAAATTATTAGCAATTGGTTTGAGCAGAACAGCATAATTGACGTATTTGTAATATTTGCATTTTACCTTGTAATTTAGCAATATGAAACTGTTACAATTTACTTTGCTTTCCCAAGCCTTAAGCGAACACTGTCTGTCTATAGCTCTTTGTATTATTGTATGCGTCTTTGTTCTATTCTATGCTTCTTTGTGCACTCTATCTTTTTTGGGTGCTCCCATCCGTTCTCTGTATCATCCTGTCTTCCGTGTACCTTTATGGATACATCCTTCCTAGTTGCAAGGACTCTCTATCAGCTCCTAGGCCTGAGAAGTCACGTATTTCTCACTGAGAATTTCCCACACCAGGCCTGAATTCTCACAGCTTAGCTGCTGCAGTATTACCATAGCATTTCCCTGCTCAGAGAAATTCCCTACAGTCAATTATGTTCTGTCAGTTGCCAGAGGGCGACAGAGCTGAGGAATCTCCTCCACGTCACCGGAATTCCTTCCTTGCAGACTGTTTATGCTGAAGTCAATTTTCTCGAGGGGAGCCTTTAATTACAGAGCCTTGTGGTTTCAAATTTAGCTCCCTCTGCGTGCTGCCGTGGTTACTTCAACACCCTGGCAATGAAATCTGGCCCTGGCTGAAATCAATTGCAAGGCTCCCGTAGATTTTAATGGCAGCAGAATTTCGGCCAGTATGATTGCAAACATTGATCCCCCTGCAGCACATTTCCTTTTGTTGGCTGGTGGGTTGCCCAAGTGGTTTGTGTAGGCTAAAAACAAAATTAGCAGGAGGAACACGGCGGTTGCTGTGGCAGTAAGAACCTGGAAGGAATGAGGAACAAGAAGGAAAAATAAACCAAAGGGGACAGAAAGAAAGAAAAGAGTTTTGAGTGGTTTGGGGTGCGAGTAGACAATGAGTAATATTTGTTTAACCTGACCCTAGACATGTACATATTAATACGAGGAAGGCCAGTAGAAAGATGTGTAGGATTGCCAGGATTTTATGTCTCCACACATAAAATTTTTATCTGTTTCCCTTTCAGAAACTGATGTTCTAGTTGGGCTGAGCTGTGCTTCTGATACTGAGCTCCCCCCGCGGGATCCAGTGCCTTAAAAATTATTTTCTGGGGAAAGAAATAATGTTACATAAAACTGTGAAATCCATGGATTGTCAAAAAATCCGTTTGTTTGTTTTTGCTTTTTAAAAAATTATTCGTGGGGGTTTTTTTCGCCTGTTTTTGTTCTGTTGTGGTTTTTTGTTGAGGACTCATAGCTTGGTTCCTCCATAAGATATTTTTTCATAAGATTTTTTGAAAAGAATGTTACCTAATAGTGTCACTACAAAAATAAATTAGCTTTTTCTTGTGTCTAATTTTTCAACAAACCTTGATCTGTCCACTGTTTTCTTTTTCTTCTTTATCTAGAAGGCCCCTGAAACTCTCTCATTTCTTTTGTGCACAGCTGATTCAACAGTTTAAGGACTTTTGAGAAATGTTGAGGCATTTTGACGACCCTTGAGGGGGTCAAAATAATAAGAAGACCAAGACCTACAGTGTTTGTGTGGATATTTTTAGATGTCATTTTGGTTTTACAGTCCTCTGCTGTGGTTACACCAACTCTGTTGTGAAATCCAGACA
Organism: Platysteira castanea; assembly: GCA_013397175.1. Lineage (NCBI taxonomy): Eukaryota > Metazoa > Chordata > Aves > Passeriformes > Platysteira > Platysteira castanea. The sequence goes on from VYXC01009523.1 coordinate 32,034, forward strand.
AAGGTTCCCACACAAAAAGTCCATTTGTGAAGTGTCTCCATTGAAACTGGTGAAGTGACCCATTAACATCACCTATTCTGTGATTCTGTGAAATAAAACTCCTACGTTGTTCCAGTGTTCTAATATAAACTTCAGTTAATGAAACAGAAGCTTGAAATTATTTAACATAACAGAAGAAAATGCATAATCATTTGTTTTCTCCATCTGAACAAATTGCAGGCTAAACATGTTCTTTTTCTGTACGTAGTTTGTCTGCTCTGAGCACAAAGCACCAGGAAAGATCAGCAAACGTAATCTGAAATTCATGTCTACAATTTTAAGAGATACTATTCTTGTGTGGCTGGGAATAGATCTTCTTCACTTCATTTCTTTTCAGTAGAAGACTACCTTTGGCAGACACGCTTTCACTGATGGTTTGTCAAAAACAAATAAAAGAAATAGGATGGATGAGGAGAAGGAAATTAAATGTGTTTGGCTAATTACAAGACTGAGCTATCACCTCTGAGATAATCTTCTCAGCTTCAGCATCTTTAACTGCAGCATCATCATGGTTTTATAAGTCTGTGTCACTGTAGGTTTGGTGGGTTTTGGTTTTTTATTAAATATTAAAAAGGATGCAGGTGTACGACGGAAACACAGGTTTTCCATTGGTGATCTCTTATTAAGGACATTAAATCAACATGTAAAACTTCCCCATAATCGCCAAGATTTGTGCCAGTCTCTGGGAGATCCGTGTGGAGCTTGTAGGTCCTGACGTTGCTACACAGAAAAGGATGCATGTGATCGTGTAAAAAACATGTGTTTCAAAATCTGAAATTCTCTAAACTACAAAGCATTGAATATGTGAGATTCAAGGAAAGGCCTAATGTAAAATCCTGATGGATTTGTGAAATTTGATAACCCTTGCATCTTTAATCTTTCAATTAAAGCTGTGTGTTGCGGTGTGTATTTTGTTATTTCCATTAATTTTATTGTTACTTTTGAGATGGTTTGGCCCTCCCCCCTCCTTCCCCTCAGGTGGTAGGTTCTGGGCCCAAACTCCTCCCCTGATCTCCCTTTTAAAGTTACTCCCCTCCCTTACCTCCCTGTCCATCACCCCGGTCCCTCCCTTTATTCCAGCACCTTCCCTATCCATCACTCCAACCCCTCCTTTATCCCATGTCAATCCCCATGGAACCCTTCCCCTCCTTCCAGAGACTTCTGCATTCTGCAGCATCTCATTGGCCCTCCCTAGTGTCATTTTCTGTCATTTACCCTCATTGGTTGTATGTAAATGTATTCCCTCCCTAAACTCCTCCCTGTATTATCCTTGATTGGTTGTATCCTCTCTCCGCCCCTTGTATCCACCCCCCTTTAAGAGGGTCTGTAACATGTGATCGGGAGCAGAGTTAGGCCAACCCTGTTCGGGGAAATAAAGAACTCTCTGGACTTTACTGGCCTGACTGGCTCCTCCCTCGCCTCTTTGCCTTCGAGCCTCGCTGCCTTCTCTGACCGTCTTTGCCGGGAGCGTTTCGCTCCGAGCCCGCCTGCGCCCCTCGACCCCATCGGGCAAGGGTGGGCTGTATCCATGCGGCGTGTCCCGCTGTTGAGCTAGCCGGGGATGTCGCCCGTGGGGGCAGTCGGACGCGAGACCGCCGCAGCTGTGTACCACTTAATGATATTAAATGACTGCTTTCATTGTTACTCTTTTGTAATAAAGCAAAAAATTCCCTCTTTTGAGCCCACTCACCAATAAAGAGGTGTGCAAGTACCTTTTTCCTTAGCAGCAAGAGCAACTCGTAATCGTGCCATAATATTACGTGAATAATTTAAGTGTCACACATCAATATTTAAGCATGTAGAACCAGAAATGTAAAAACACAGCTTTGGCCCCATCAGGTCCAAAATGCAAAATTCACAAAGCAAAATTAACATTTCACACTTTCTGTTATTCTGTTTGGGTGTCCTAAAGGGTTGTGGCGTTATTTTTGTCGTTACTGTTTTCCTTGACAGGGCAGGGACTGCCAGAGGAGTTAATTGCAATCATTGAGAATCCACTGATGAGATTTTCATGTGCTTGAGCCTGGCTGAGTTTCTTCCTGTCCTTGACTGCCCAGGCAACAACAGTGGCCAACCTTTCTTTGGTCTTTGATATCACAGTGCTGAGCCTTCACTACTGCATCTGGACCTAAGTGCTCCAACATCATTTAGAAGTTGCCAAACCTTTGCGTGGATTGCAGAAGAAGTCAAAATAAAAATTTCAAAAAAACCCAACCAAACAAAAACAAAAGAGACTTCCTAAAGCCCCCAGATGTTTTGGCAGTAGCAGTGATAGAAAACCTACATCTCCCTGGTGTTTTCTTAGCTTCATACCGGAGTGTCAAAACAGTTATTTTCATGACTCACTTGTAAAATTGAAGGGAAGAATCATAGAAACCCAAAATGGTTTGGGTCGGATGGGACTTTAAAGATCTTTTACCACTCCCTGCCATGGGCAGGGACCCCTCCCACTGTCCCAGGCTGCTCCCAGCCCCAGTGTCCAGCCTGGCCTTGGGCACTGCCAGGGATCCAGGGGCAGCCACAGCTGCTCTGGGCACCCTGGGCCAGGGCCTGCCCACCCTGCCAGGGAACAATTCCTGCCCAATAAATTTTCTGCTGATCTATTGGATCCATGTCCTTTCTAGCTCCTTCCTCCCTGTGCAGAAGTTAGACCTGGGTCTGTTTTGGGAATGGTCAGATTGAATGCTGAGCTCAAGAAATGCCTGAAGAGATTTGTTCTCCCGAAGGCTGCGCACACCACGTGTGAAGGCTAAAGTAGTGGGTGGCCAATCTGCAAAATTTCTACTTCATCCAGGTTCTGTTTCACAGTTTAAGCTGCTGCCTCTTCCCAGGTTCCTGTAAAAGTGCTGAGTCTTAATTTGTGGTGTGGTTTTATGCCGTTTTGGACACGTGAATCTACAGTGCAGCCGCTGCTGCGCAGCAACCGTGTGCAAGGTGTAAATCCCTTGTAAATGCAGAACAGCTAACTCACTTTTTACTGGAGACTGGTACAGTTCTTATTTCTCCTGCGTGGAGCAGAAACGTGGAGAGCTGCCAAGGAATAACTGTGGTTTTGTAAGCCTGGGCAGTGATTTCTGTGTCTGCGGAGACACAATAAAGTCGCTCTCGCACCTGCCAGGTTCAGCAGAAAGGAGGAAAAATGGATGGATATATTTACATTATCTTATTCTTATACACGTCCCAACTCCACAAGGGATTGGAGGACATGTCACTTCCTTCTCAGTCCCACTGGAGAAGAAAGGTGCTCATCAAAGCTGTCATATCACAAAAGGAATGAAAAACAGAAAATACCGTTAAGTAAACACTGGCCATTATTTACATGAAACTGTGTGAAAAAATCTGACTCCAAGGTTAAAAACAGAAGGCTTACAAAAACCAGGGCAACAGATTTCTCTTGCAATGGGTACCTTGTTACATCCCTGAGTCTCACCTCTCAGCAGTGACTCCTCCCTCTATCCACTATTCACCCACGAAAATGCTCCAGAGGGAAGAGTTTTGTGCTCAGCTCAGGACATTCACTGCCTCACGGTCAGTTAGGAGGGTTTAACTGGAACCTGAGCACGTCCTAGTCCAGATCAAGGGTGTTGTTCTCCCTGTCATTCCTAAAACAGGTGAAAAAGGGAACCTTGCTCAGGCTTTGGGACAGGCTTTGGTCCTTTCACCATTCCACCCTATTTCTTAGAAAACTGCTGGCCAGCTGGAGCTGCTGGCAGAGCTTAGATGCTGCAAGACAGACTCTAAAATGGAAGTAAATTTTATGTAAAATTAATAGCTGGCTGTACTTCCTTCCATTTTTTTTTCTTTTTTCTTTTTTCAGATTACTACCCAAGTAGTAGCTGAATTTTTCCTTCAGTTCACTTGTAATTGTTTCTCATTTTGGATTTTATACTACTGAGGAAGGAGAAGGTATGATTTAGAAATTGCGAATTGAAAAACTGGTTGATGCCAGTAGCATACCCAGCATTGCTTTTCTATCCTAAAATATACTAAAAGTGAATTTCTAGTTGTCTTACATCGTGTTATTTCAAGCTGGACATCACAATTTGGTCAGCAGGGAAATACACCAATATAATTCTGATGTTGTTTCATCACTTCAATAGGCACACTGGGATTAGTTTAATTTTATTTCAGTTTATTATTCATCATTTCATCTCCATAGACTTGCAATGACATTGTTTTTTCTTGACATTATAACATACTCTACATATATTTGCATATAATCAGGCACTGGTTGAGAGTCTCAGGCAGAAATTGTGCAAGCTCTGAAGCAGTATCTCATATCAAAATGTGTACAAAGTTTATTTCAAGTGTAATCTAAACTCTCTGGACCTTTAACTGATATCTCCTGGGATCAAAAACTTCAGAAGCTGAACTCAATTCTTTAAAATGTATTTTCTACTATCTGTGCAATCTTTACAGAAGTTATTAACTGTTATCAGTTACAATCCCTACTTGTGTCTAAATAGAGCAATGAAACCATGTAGGGCTCTAAATCTAATTATTCCAAATGATAACTGAAATAAGAGCCTTATGAATATCTAAGCCCAAGTTTTCTTCATCAGTTCACTTGTTTCCAAAAATTTTCTCAGGAACACAGAAAACTCAAAGCTTTTATCTCCTCATTAGAGTTTTCCCTGCTTGGCCCAGTATTTTTTCACTGAGATTTTATGGAGGCAGCTTTTACTGAGACACCAGACTATGGTGAGTCTTTTGGGGAAATGAAACACAACAGGACAAAGCAGAAGAAAACCAAACCAAACCAAACCAACAAACCCCAACCAACAAAAAATAACCCCAAGCCAACCAACCAACCAAAAAAAAAAAAAGTCCTAAACAACTCAAAAAAAAAAAAAAGGATTTCATGGTGGAGTATTAATTCTGTACTCAGATTGAGACACAGGCATGCTGAATTGAAATAAAAATGACTACGTGTTGCTGTAATTAAGAATTGTAGCTCTGAATCCAAATGGCAATATATTCCACGTTTTTGCATTTGCAATGTTGTGACAAAACTTGGATCTGATGATCCAAGCGGGCAGGAGCACAAACTTTACAGTTCTGTCATTACCACGTTAAACTGCCACTTAATGAAGGTGAGCAGATATTTTGGTTTATTTGCTAGCTTGGGTTGCTGTGGTCTGAGGAAGAGGCAAAAAAAGCCAGAAACATCATCACAAAACCCCTGATAGCACATCCTGGGTGTTCAAATCACCAGCGTTCCAGTCAAGTAAGGCTTTGGAAGGCTGCCAGGACTAATTCTTTAAGTTTATACCTCTTAATAAGGTCATTTTTGCCTGGTTTTGGACACTTTTTCTAGACAAATACAGATTTCTCTCCGTTTCTCAGTGCTTCTTATTTTCAAACATTTTAAAAATATGAGTTATAAGCATACACAATATAGATACATACCCATGTCATGGCATCACTTATCTTCCTCTTGCTTTTGGGTCAAAAACGAAGTTCAGGGGTCTGACTTCAGGATGAAGTTATGCTGCTTTTCCCTGGTCACACCACAGGTGCTCAGCTCCCGTGCAGCCTGGAACTGGTTGTTCCTGTGAAGACAAAGACCTGAAGCTGGCACACCTTTTTGCTGGCTGTCACATCACCATAAATGAGGTGAGGTTTCCCTGTGAGGAGACAGGGAACATGGAAACCACGTAAAAACGTGAGAAAAGGAACACTCTAAAACAGTGAAGAACCCTCACATAAAACAGAGAAAAATTTTGTCATTTTTCGTGTCCCGGAAAACTTTCATCCGCCTCGGTGTGGCCTTAAATTGTCTTTGAAGAAAAGTTTTGAGAAACATCAGCCCAGGTCACATTCCTTTACTCCCTCCTGCTGAAATTAAAATTTTTCACTGACTCTGTTACATTAAACAAGCGGAAGGTGAAATTCAATGCTGAAAGACAGATTTGGGATGAAAAGCAAAGTCTGTACTGGCGTGACCTCCCAGCCAAATATCTGTTTGCAGGCAAGATAAAAATTATAATACAAGCGACCCACTCCATCTAAAAGATACTTTAGGTTTGTGGTTAATTATTTTCACTGTTACTTGAGTAATTTCAGACAGGAAAAGCTCTTCATGGCAAAACCTGTTGTTTGAAGCATCTAACACCGATTTCTTTCTTCAGCATTCTGAAGAAATAATTTTATCCTTTTCCATATTTGTATTGCAAGACCTTAAGCTGCACTAGATTTAATTTCTCTGGGTCTAGCGCTGCTGCATTGATCTATATTTGACACTACATCAAAAAAAGAGAACAGATTTTGTTTTGTCTTTTAACATCCTCTTGAGCAGTTTTGGTTGGTTCATTAGTTGTTGGGTTTTGCTTGATTCTGGAGAGATTGGTCTGCGTGAAACACCCTGAGAAGGTGATTTTTGTTCAAAGATCCAGCTGTGATCACCTGTCTCAGTGCTGGGTTTTAGCTGTTTAAACACCTGTTGGTAGTTTCGGGGTGGTTTTTGTGACAACATTTCTGCAAGGCAAAGTCACGTGGAGAAATCCAACCCACGTATTTTCGGGTCAGTTCATGCACCCACACCCTTGGAAATTATTTTCCCAAGCATTTGCTGAAGGAATGACCATGCTGGAACTCAAAAAACTTATTTTCTTTTGCAAAGCTGTAGAATCCCAGCGTACAGGACAAAGAATTTTACCATTATTGATTCATTTATGGATGATATTTTGTTCTTAGCTTTGTTCAGGATTGCAGCGTGGACATCCTAAGTCTCTTTCCCCAGCTCAAATGACAAATTTGCACATTTCAAATGCTGCAAAACTTACTAACCACAAGTGTGGGTGTTTTAGCCTTGATTTTTAATGACGCTCCCAAAATTAAATGACCTAGAAATTAATATGCCCACACTATGCTGCACAGACACGGGATTAAACATAGGAAAATTGGGAAAAGCCAGAATTAAGATTATGTATTTCAAAGCAGTTCAGCTATTTTTATACCTGCATTATGATTCAATATTATCAGAATTTCTTTCTTGTGCTGCATTTTGGGGGGGTCAGGACCATTGCTAAAATGTGTGGCTGAAGCTGGGATAGATTTGCTGAGAGACAGAGACAATTGAAAGGTGAAAAAGATGAAAATGAGATGAAAATAAGAGGAAAATAAGATGTTCAGGCCTCTCTGGGCAGCCTGTGCCAGCCCCTCACCACCCTCAGAGGGAGGAATTTCTTCCCAATATCTTCCCAATAACCACAGATGAGTGAAGACATAGGTTTGCTTTCATTAATAGTTAAAAAAAAAAAATTATTTATGCTATGCATTTTTCATTATAAATGTCCAGGAAACAAGAATTGAAATTTTCCTGTTTATTTTTAATGAAAAAAATTTGAACATTTCCACTTTTGCTTTCAGTTTGAGAGAGATGTACTTTAAGCTCCCAGACTGCCTTTTGCTTCAAAGCAATCAGCTCCTACAGACAAGGGAGATTTCTGTCACTGCACAATTAATTTTATTTAAGCAATCATTGCAGCTTTGAGTAAGTGTTTCCTAGTCCCTCGTTCTAAATCATTTAAAACTAAAAGGTTTTCTCATAGATTCATGGCAGGCTAATTTGCAGAGCTAAGCAGGGATATATGCCAGCCGTGTTTTAGTAAATATGGTAAAATTTTGTAATCTCGAAGCATATGTGCTGTATCTCTTCACATAATCCCTTGTTTCTGCAACATCTGTTCCCCCCAAAATAAGTGCATCTGAATGTGAAATTAATTTATATTCATAGTTTCCTCATCATATTTTCTTTTTTTAGTTTCCTGCAGAGAAAATAGAGATGGGAAATACAGTGAATTTCCAAAATATATAATATATTGAATAGCTTCACATCCTAATTAAAATCTTTAATTCTTACACTTATATAAATTTATAA
>VYXC01009523.1:41264-62426 GCA_013397175.1 Platysteira castanea
CACAAACAAAAACACTCACACAAAAAACCCCAAAAAACACAAAAAAACCCCCAAAATCCAAGAAAACCCCACCCAAACCAAAACAAACAAACAAAACCCCCAAACCACCCTGGTGAAAGCAAAGCAGAAATAGAACTTGCAACCGTAAAAGGAGTTAATTGCAAAATCAGATGTTTACTTTCGTGGACTACTTATCCTGGGGTCTGGATACCTGGAGACCCCCGGGGATTTCTGTAAGGTGCTTCTCCTTTTTGAGAAAAAACATCTGGGTTTACAGGAGAGGTAAATGATAATCTGAGATTGCTGTCCCAACTCCTCTTCCCCCTCATAAAACTCTGCCTCTTTCAACTGCCATGAAACACTGCCAGAAATGGGCTGTGGGCTCTGTAGTTTCTTTCCTTATCCCTAAAAATGAAAGTTTTTCTTTATTTTTCTTTTGTGATATATTTTCCTACTTCAAATTAATACACCTTCCTTATATATGTGTGATACCAAATTAAAAGTTTTCCCCCCAAAAAAATCCAAACCAAGAAAAAACCCTGGAGGGTCTGAACAACTTTTAATAGTTTTAATCTAGCAGAAGAAATAAGAAATATACATAAAGGAGAAATAGATTGCACCATCAACAAATAAAACTCTAAAACTCAAAAAACCACGCCCTTCAGAGACTTGAATTTCTCTTTTTAACATGTTAAATTGGACTGTTTTTAACAAAACAGCAGTGTTAGAATACTGTTTTATCTCCCAACCAAATCCAGGGGTTCCTCTTTAAAGACCTCTTCATACTATATCTGTATTATTCTGTATTTCAAATTAGCCTTGAAAGCTACTGACTGCGTCTAAACAATGTCTTTACATAACTTGTTGCCTGTTCATGTCAAACCCATGCAGATAAAAATAAAAAAGAAAATTGAACAAACCATTTGCAATTTCAGAAGTAATTTTAAAAAGTCTTATTAGTATAAAAACAAGTCTATCAGGTGGAACTGTCTAAAGGTCTGTCACAGCAAAATTATTCTGTCTAAATACTCATAACACTTTGCCCTCTCTAAAGTAAATTAATGAAGTTCTACGCCTTTGAAACATAAGTTTGGGACATGTTCTTAGAAGAAAGAGATGTTCTTTATTTTAGAAAGAACTCTAAAAAGAGTTACTTGATGAGACATTTCCCCACTAACAGCCTAAAATTTTCTTCTCTTTTGTCTTCTTCTTTGTATGTTTTAATTTCTTCAGATTCTTATTAACTCCAAAATCTTTGATTTGCTTGAAATTGTGCTCTTCTTCTTTTACAATGAAATGCTAGTATTGAGGCTTTTACAGCCATGGGGGAACGATTTATTTGAAAAACAAATTTTAGATTGGAGATTTCAAGCCCTTGTGTAGAAGTCTGAGATGCTGAGACCTGGTAGCAAAAATATCAGCAAATTTCTGACAAGAGAAATGTGCAGCTGCAAGTTTCCTAATGAATTTTTCTACTAAGAAATAGGATTTGTTAAAGAAACCACAAAAAAAACCTTGCATTTTTCCTGTTGTGAAATGGCAGGAAACTTTGAAATATCTAAAAGACGGGAGAAAGGCCGTTAAAAAAAAGAAAAATAAATACTTAACACCACCTCATCAAAACATCAATTTTAGTTAATGGTGGTTTCTAAAGCAGTGTAACTAGAATGGGTGTTGAAAATATTTACAAAATATAGACGTGAGCCAGTGTAATGGATGCATGAATCTATACAGATAAGCAATTAAGAGCAAAAGTGGAACTGAGTTTTGTTCATGAATTAATGGAATTAGATTTCACAATGTGCATGCATCAATAATTTTCAGTTTCATGAAAAGGACAACAAGAAACGCCCCGAAAACTTGACAGCTTTAATGAGATTTAATTTGGGGAGTTTTATCTGTCTACAGGAAAGATTAACAGAGTTCTGAGTTATATAAAGACATTTATGATTAATATGTATTGAAATTTGAAAGACAACCACTAAAATCCCAAAGTTGTTACCATACTTCCAGGTATTTGGGTTTTATTTCATGATCCTGAAGATGTTTATGTACTCACACAGCTCTATTAGTAAATACAATTTTATTTAAATTCTGAAAGTTAAGTAATGTGAGTGCTTAATATTTGCAGAAGCTGAATCTTGAGGAGTTAGTAAGGCTGACAAGAAAACCCCCAAACCCCAACAATTTAAACTTATTTGAATCCCAAACCCTCAAGTATGACTCCTAAATTCATTTTGGACTCCAGAATAACAGATTTTACTTTCAGAGCTGTTGGTTTATCATAGCGTTTAATGAGATTAATGTTTATAAAAACCACAGGGTCTAAAAACTTCTTTGTTTGCTTGGAATTTGATTATTTCCTAAGGACAAACATGGTATACACAGGATTTTTTTCTGGTTCCTGTGATGAAAGCACAGTAACTTTAAAGTATGTTTAAAGCTACAAGGTGAAGGAAGAGTCCAGGAATTGGAAAAAAGGTGTTCTAAAATAAAAATGTTTCTGTATTTTACCTACTATTGAAATTTAAATCTTTTCTCTAAGCTGTTGAAGCATGCATAAATCTTAACTAATGTTAAAAATAAGCTGTTCTCTCTGAAAATTTTGTACTGATTATAAACACAGCAGTGTTTTGAATCAGCAGACACTAACGACCCAAAAACTGCAATAATTTGATCCAAAATCACATATCTCCCTATTTCATTGTTACGGTTTTACGTTACGGACCAGAAGAATCTGAAAAGTTGGTCAAAACAGAGTTCATCATTCAAAAATCCATTTTGTTTCTGAATTGAATAGCTATTGGCGAAAGAGGCTTGGAAGATTTATAATATATGAGGTAAATTATATTTGACATTTTTGAGCCGTGTGAAAATTAAAGTCTGGCTATTTCTTGGATTCTTGTTAAAACACCGCCCTATACAGAACTTTTTTTTTTGATGAAAAATAAAGGTGGAACTAACAATAACTTCGATTTAGAGTCTAGCATGATGTAAATCAATAGAGCAAATATAAAATTGGAGAGACCATGGTAATTAAAGAATATAATCTGTAGCATCTGCATAAGATAATAATGATAATATTAAACCAGCACATGGTCAGTTCTAGAAGGAATTTTACTCTCAGCAACTTAGTAGAAATCTCAGTAGGTCAGGAAAGTCAGGGGCTGCATTGTTAGTAAGTGAAATTTACTAAAGTGAAGTTTATTCATCACTGAGCAGGGGGAGCAGAGGGAAAAGTTAACCCGTAAGAAAATAACGACTGAGAATCAATAATTCTGTCAGCACACGAGCATACTTCCTGCTCCTGGAATTGGTAAACAATATCCAGGTAAGTATTTTACTGCAAAAGTCCTACTAAAAAAAGGAAAAGAGCTTTAAAAATGCCTTGCTAACCGAGAGACCTTATCTGTAATGGATCATTCTCTGGATCCAGGAACAATAACTGTTCTCACGCTGGTTTTATTCATGAAAATGATCACAGTTTTGTCACATCAAACACTGCTTCTTGTTTCTCTGGAAGATGTCCTGATTCAATATACAGTTTGGTCTTTACTTTCTTATGAGAACTTAGTCTTCAATTCAAAGTTCTGGGGCAGACATTAAATGATCTGAGAAGTTTTTTTTTTTGAGCTGTAGGATTGCAGAAAAGTGCACTCACATGAGACAAAAACCCCCACGTTGTGCCATGATCTCATTTTGATTAAACAAGACTTTTATTCAGGGGGAACATCACCACTCCTCATTTCATTTTAACAGGCAGCATCTGCCTGTTCTTAAAACGATGGTGATTTTTGGGTTGCCTGGTTTTTAATTCATCCATTCTCTGAAGCCTGCGATTTGGTAAAAAGAACAAGTTTAGCTATTCCACTTGAAATCACCCATTAAACACCAAATCATGATTTTTACATTTTATTACCAGTTCTTTACCAAGAGCTATAACAGCTAAGACAGGCCAAGGCTTTATCCGTGGTGCAGACCCCTCCCTAGGTAAAACTGTTTTACATCCCAAGTTTGAAATGATTTTACACAGGAATTAATTTTTTCCTATGCTGTTGGGGATGGAGAATGTCTTTTCATTGTTCTAGTTGAGTTTATAACTTTTCAAAGATTTATGGCAGAATTTGCTTTCCCTGAAGTAGTAATCTTGACACATAAGGGAAATTACCAGCCAAAAATAGGAAATTAGTTCAACTTCACCGTAAACACAGAACTGCTCACACCAGTGATGTCTCAATCACTGACACTCCCTTTCAGACTGAATTCTATCCATAGTAGTTCCTGCCTCAGTAAAAAAAGATCCTTTTGAGGAGAAACAGTTTTTAACAATCCTTCTCACGTACAGAAGTTTGGGGAAAAATTCCTGGTAAAAATCTAGCATGCAACCCTTTCTAGTGATAATAGCAATTTATTGAAGATGTACAAGTCTATTTAATTATTGTTCATATTACTTAGAGTTTTATAAAGAGTAAAAGCAGCATATCCTGTCAGGGAGTTTATGAGCTCAGAAGCAGGCACAACCTCCTGAGAGAATTTTCTGTTCTACAGGGCAGAAAGTGAGGTAAATTGAGTTGAAAACACACGAGGCTGTCCAAGCCAATAGGTAATTCTTTGACACCACAGCCCCTGAAGGAAGGCAGTATTTCATTCGGTTTCTCGTGGTCCCATGGCTCAGCTTGAACAGTGTTTTTCTGGTTCAGCTGATACCCAAGGAAAAGGGTTTGGCATCAGTTCCGTGGGAAAAATGAAACTTATCCTCAGGGATTTTGAAGGGCCAAATTAAATATGATGTAGCCGGGAAAATGACACTAAAAGTGTTTTAAACAGGCACATTTTGGCCTTTGGTCAACATTATCATGATGCCAGATTCCTGCACCAAGATCTCAATGGGATAGAAATTACTGCCATTCTTTCCTTTTTTGCAGTCTTTGTGTTGCACCAGACCATCAATCCTTATAAAACTAAAACTGAATCTCTGAGTACTTTAGCCCTTTATGTTAATAAAAATACATTTTTACTCTTTCTGGAGTCATTTCCCACTTTCCCTATGTCCTGTATTTATTTTCCTCTTTCACAGTGACATGACACTCTGTGATTTATCACATATAAAATCCAAACATGAGAAAGGAGAATCTGTATTAAAAAAACAAAACAAAACAAAACAAAAAAAAACCCCAAAAAACCAACCCAATTCTATGTTTTGGAACTGCTTATTGCCAGTAAAAGGAAAAGATTATTTAGGCAAACCACATGCAGCTGTCTCCATATTTTAAGAAAATTATTCAGTCAGAACATGTTAGGGGTACTACAGCGTGGGACTTCCTTTAAAGAGGGGGAGGTTGTACAATTGGAATGAAAGCTCTATTTATAAACTGGAAGTTATAAATTGCTACTTGAATGAATTGAAAGGATGGCTGAACAAAGATGAGCAGCAGTCCTCTGTCACGCCTCAAAAATCTGTAGCAGTGCGTGCATTTGCCAAACTTTTTGATTACATCACGTGTGGAAATTCATAATTTAGCCAAATCTGAGCATATCTTCATGGCATTAAGGAAATTACACGTAAAACATAAGGGTGATTCACACTGGAGATAAACACATAATTCAGCAAAAGCAGAGGAATATATTTCCACTTTATTCCAAGAATCAGCTCTGGTGACGTTTGAAGAGGGGTTAGACATTTGTTTGTTTGTTTGTTTGTTTGTTTGTTTGTTTGTAGAACTGAGCATGTGACAGAAAAAAAAAAAAAAAAGTTTTCCAATGTGACCTGGTAAGAAATGTACAGAAAAGTAAACAGATTTCTTTTATCTACTCATTCTATTTTATTTTCATTACACCACATCAGGGCAAAGACTCCACACAAAAGGACTATAAAATGGTATTTTGTGTTAGTCAACACCAGTAATATGAGCAGAAATGTTGTGTCCAAAACTATTACTATGTCAGAAATCATTCTTGGAAATTCTTTTCTAGCATCAGTTGCTAAGCCTGGGATGGATTTTTCACATCTTATCACAAGAGTAATTGTGCAGCTTCCAGCTGAATTTCCTAACATCGGGTTACAGTGCTATGAGTGCAAAATGGAAATAATTTTACTTAATACCATCAAACTATCAGTAAAATATCACTTTTGTGAATACTTCAGCAAATCCTTTCACAATTTCGACTCAGAAACTGCTCCATTTTACTTCCAAGAGGAAGCTGTTATTCATAATTGCTTGGCAAGGATTAAGTAGTTAGAATTTGCAGAGCACCCTGAATTTGTGGCATTTTTCAAGAGCTCGAGTATGGTAATAATAAGATATGATTTCCTTGCAGAGCTACATATTGTGGATTTGCCTTCCAGGTTCTAATTTCTTCCCCGCTGTCTCTGCTTCAATTGCTCAGATTACGTGTACTGTTGTACAAGTGATGACTTCCCAACTCCATTTCTAAATACACATAATTCTGAGAGAGGAACTGGGTAAGGACTATCCTATTTAAAAAAAAAACAAACTAGTGGGTAGATGGGTTGAGCAGAAGGAACCTTGCATATCCTGTTGCTTCACTTTTATCTTCCAAATATTTGTATTGAAAAGCCCTTCAGATTGTTCTTCCAGGTGTTTTTACTGGTGTATCATTATTGGGTCGACTTAAAAGGAGCACTTTGGTCCATTTATTCCCTTTTCTGCCTCAAAAAGTTACTCATTCCCAGAGAGCACCAGTGAAATATGGACCCAAAGAGCTCAAACTCATGGAGACTTTAACTCATTATCAGATGTCTCAAGCATCCTTTCTAATCAGAATGTGTTCAGCAAGAATATTCATACCCTGAAGTGTCAAAATCTGTGCAAAAAAAAAACCAAGGTGGAAAGGACCTGTGATAAGGGATGTGCATTAATGAAACACAAAAATGCTGCTCAGAGTAGAGATTTTATAACCAGGTAAAGTCAGCTAGAGTCATAGAGAGTTTCTCATTCAGCTTTTGTTAATTATGCAAATGCTGTGTACAACAATCAAAGGTTAATTTCAATTAATTGTTTGTGTTCTGTCTAATCTGTCACAGCTAAAATTTGGAAGTCATCACCACAAAACAGATGCTGTCCACAGTCATAAAACAAGCTTTTCTTCACTGCATTGTAATATGAGATTTATTAGTGTTATGATGACTTTGTATTTATCTTCTGATTGATACAGTATGAAAATAAATCTTGGGAGCCTTTTTGAGAGAAAAAAGAAAATTAAAATTTCCTGTTTCATTCAAAATAGACAAGTCAAAATCAGAGAAGATCTGGAATCTGGAACCAGGAAAATATACAGTTATCAAAGGACAGGAATTCAAATCCACAGAAATCAGTAGGATTCAAATTTGAGAGTGCTGAGGAATAAGTTCAGTCAGGCTCAGAGTGGTCTTTATCTCATCTACTTAATGTAGGAATGCTAAAGTGAAAATCACTGCAGTTTTAAAAGACAACAGCCCAAACCATCCAAACTGACCTGGAAAGGGAACAGAGGCATTCAAAATATTCACTCTACGAACTGCAGAAAGTGGAAACTTTCCTTGGCAAAAATTTTCTAACTAAGCCTACAGACAAATCAAGAAACAAAAGACTCTGTAAAAAAGTTTTGATTTTCTTGAAATTAACATTAAAATAATAACAGGTGAATAATATAGTTCCCCTCCTTTTTAAAAAAAAATTGAAAATATTTGTATTTTTTAATTTAATCCAGGTAATTATCTAAATAAAAAGCAAATGTTAAGTTTTTGCACTTAACTCAGTATAAAGTTTTATTTATGCTAGAAAAGAAAACCTCGGAAGGAAAACTTTCCATTTAACACAACAGCAACAACGAGAGGTTAAAGGTGTTACCTGATAGGATATTTATCATGTAGATCTGCAGAAATACGTAAGCGTGCACTAATGTTCTCAAGACTTTAATCTGGGGACCATAATTAACTATATGCCATCATATTCAAATGCACATAACATTTCAATACTTCTTATTTCTGGTCATTTGTCTATTTTCTTCTCGTGAAAACTGCATATTGAAAAAAACCATATTTGGACTTACACTTGTAAATCTCATTTATTGGATTTTTAATTTAATATTTGCCAAATAAATGGTAGATCATGTGAGTAATTTGAAGTAGGAATGAACATTAGCCTAAAAGATCTGAAGATTTTTCTATACTTGTAGGAAATGGTAAATAAAGGTGGGAAGCTTCAATTCAATGGAAATATGATTTAAGCCTCTGAGAGCAGAATTCCCACACTAGTGGCTATCTGATTTTCTCTCAAGGCCTTCCTTGTCAGAAATGAATCTTTTTCTTTAAGCAAAATGCTAATTTATTCTGTGTCCTACAATGTGGGATCCTTAATCGTTCATTTTTTTTTTTCTTTTAACTTAAAAGGACAAACATAAGCGAGAAAATATTTTAAAACCACCTTTTAGTGCCCAATCTCTGCCAGTGAGCACCCACAGCCTCGATTTGCGGATGATCAGACTCCCCCAGTGGAGTCTAGAAAATAGCTACTCTAGAAATAGGGTCCTGCCTGAAAGAATTTCTCCCATAAACTGATAACAGAAATGAACAATTATCAGAGGCGCATGTGACTCTTCAACAAGGACTAGACCTGGGAAAAAACAAACGGATTTTTTTCTTAATCTCAGTTTACTCTGTGCTAGCTAGGAAGGCAAAAGTAACGATGCTGATATGTGTCTGGGAAAACACAATAAGGACGCTCTCACACCTGCTAAGTTCAGGAGAAAGGAGGGAAAAGAGCAACTTTATTTACATATGTCACGTTTTATACAATTCTCAACTCCACAAGGGATTGGAGGACATGTCACTTCCTTCTCAATCCCACTGGAGAAGAAAGGTGCTCATCAAAGTTCTCTTATCACAAAAGGAATGAAAACCAGAAAATACCGTTAAGTAAACATTGGCTATTATTTACATGAAACTGTGTGAGAAAGAATTTCTGACTCCAAGGTTAAAACAGAAGGCTTTAGCAAAAACCCAGGGCAACACTGATTTGCAAAACATCTGTAATCAGACATAATTGTTAAGACTAGAATATGACTGACAATACCAGCATAATAGCAGTTGCATTATTATGTCCTCCTGACAGCTGTAATAATTCCTACCTTTGGAAACACAGCTCTCTTCCCTTGCCATGTAATTTTTGAAAGTGCCTGCAGTTATGCAGTTTGCTTTTCAGTCTTTTTTATTGAATCCAACCTTCCAGGTAAGAAAAAAAAGTGATTGACCGAAAAAAAAGGGAAAAAAAAAAAAAAAANAAAGGTGAGAGAAAGACAGCTCCTTAATAGTGCAAAGAAATAACATTTAAATGACCACTTGTCTGAAAAATTCTTGCCTGCTTTGAGGACTAGCTGCCACCATTTGTGCCTGCCATGAGTTACAGGTAAAATAGAGTGCTTTTCACATCAATAAACCCATTTGCAGCCTGAGGTGTTACCAACTCATAGCATCCAAGTAATAAAACAGAGTGTTTGAAATCCTGACATTTTGGTGGGGTTTTTTTTGTTGCTTTTGTTTGTTTGGATATTTTTTTTTTTGGCTTTTTGGTCATTTGCTTTTTTGGTTTTGGAGTTTTTTGTTTCTTCTGGTTTGTTTGTTTACTTGAGGGTTTGTTTTGGTTTGATTTTTTGGTGGGGTGAAGGTTTTTGGGTTTTTTTTTTGTTGGTTTGGGATTTTTTTGTTTGTTTTGGGTTTTTGGTTTTTTTTTTATGGACATTAGAACACAAGACCATAGAGGTGAGCAGTTGCTTCAGTGTTCAGGGGGTCAGAACACACTGAGGATCTGCATGAGGAGAACCAGCACAAGGATTATTTCTGTTTATGGATTTCAGCAATGTTCTTTCTTTTCCCTTTTTTCCCCTAGACCCACCCATGAGTTCTATGGCTGTGTGAGAGAAATGAAAGACAAAAGTGGAGGAGCCACTTCAGAGCGTCACAAGGTGGAGTCAGACACCTCTGTCTTGACTTGAAGGGTTTTGGGGGTCAGATAGCAAGGGCAGCCAGTCTATGGAATAGAAAAGATTAAAACCCCATCAAACAGCCTACAATAAAATAGAGCAAACAGAGGAGATACCATTGTGGTCAGAGAAAAAAGAATTACAGTACAATCCATCACTAGATTAACAAGAACTTCTGGGGACAGTGTCATGAAAAAGGCTTTTCCACCTCCAAAGCAGCAAAAATGTGGATGTTTCTGCTGAGCAGTACAGGAGAAAGTTAGTTAAAGAAGGATGTTCTGGACTTCAGGCTGCTCTTAAAATGCTGTTTTATTGCAGAGTCAAAGCCACAGCAGGCCAGGGTAAGGGCATACAGGGCTTTGCCTTAGAGCTGCTCAGCTGCAGCATTAGGCTTGGCCTCAAGCCTGAAGCTCCTTTCTGTTCAGATGACAAGACATTACATACTTTTCTTTTTGCTGAGTAACTTCATACATGATAATCAAATCATCACTACACACAACTTCTATCATTACCATACAATANAGCAAAACTCCATATCAAAGCTGGCTTTCATCTCTATGTCATTCTCAATTTCCATACTCAGAGATCCTTCTGCCAGACTTGCATATCCTCTAGATTTTCCTGTTAAACTATTATCTTCCCCAACACCACAGTTCTCCCAAAAGAGTGGGAGGAGGCTGTTGCCACCCACCCCTAAGGGTGGGGTAAATGAGGTTCTGGTTAACAGATCCCTTGGGGTGGATTGGAGAGAAATGACATTGAATGACTGGTGTAGATCTACAGACAGACAGACAGACAGACAGATAGATACAGCAGCTTATTTTAAAACAATTTGTTTTCAATGGCAAAGGGGGTATGTAGCTGCTTTAGTTATTAACTACAGAAATATAGCAGCACAAAAGTATAAAGACACCACCTAAGAAAAGATGAAAGGAGAAGAAAGAAGGACAGAAAGGAGCAGACAGTGGAAAGGTCTCACCACCCTCGGAAGCAGCAGTGAGACTCGATTGTTGCAATTTTGGTGTTTGTGCTCAAAGCGGGGAGCTTTGGTGTTTTATGACGCCTTCCAAAACATCACTCTGCCTCTCACAGGACTGTGGCTGGGCCAGGTATCCCCCTCCAGACGGGAGGAAAACCTTCAGCCCTCCCTGTGAGTGCCCTAATGCCTCCCCCTGAGGGGGAATGTTACACCTGAGCCTCATCAGGAGGACACTGGCATGAAAAAAAAGCATTATCCCACCTCGCAGGATCTGTTTCTTATTGTTTTTTTCCCTTATCTGGCTCAAACCCCGGGTTCATTGTGGTCGTGCTGGTGGTGGTGGGTGCTCATCCCTCAACCCCTGGGTTGTTCTCACCAGATCAGAGGTTTCACCATCACACACCCAAAAATTCCCCTCCTGCCCTTCAGCTGGGGCAAACCTGACCTCAGCAAAGCACCTGCTGCTTCGGCCAAGGGCTGATTATTCGAGCCATTAAACATTAATATTTCAGTCTCTCACAGATAAAAGCGCAGGGAAACCTCCAAAGTGATCCTGAGTGTCAGTGTCTTTTGACCTCCAAATATTTTCATTTTCAGCTATTTCAAAGTCCTTTGCAAATGTAGAATAACAAATAGACATCATGTTAACACAGGTAAAATTAATAGAAAAGGCTGGATCTTCTAATTCATCCTTTCTAAGTCCTGGGAGGTTTCAGCAGTTTTGCTTGGGTTTTGCATATTCTGATCCAGCCACTTTTTTCCCCGTACTTCTTTATCAACAAAAACCCCATATTTTTTAGCAATGGGGTGATTCAATCAACAAAGTGTTGCTTTTTTGCTGCTCTCAGAAAACAGAGTGGTGCCTAACTGGTAATCTGGAGAGGTGTCTGCACAGAACTCCTGCTTGGATGCAATCAGATATGACAGAACCATCCATCTAATGGAAAAAACTTGTGATTTTCCCTCAGAAACGGGAATCTGCTTTATCTTTACGTGTGAGGGAAGAAGCTGTTAGGATTAAGACACTCATTTTACAGTAGTCAGGACTAATTTGCTGAAGTGATGAGAACAAGCCTTTGCAAAGTCTCTTTTTGCTTCTTTTTCCTTGCATAGACTTTTTGCACAGTCCGTGCTCCATGATGATGCGGCACAATTTCGTTTTACTTGAGAGCCAGGAACAATTTTTTTTAAGGCTAATTTGAGTTTCTGCCACTTCCTGTGATCCGCAGATATCAGAAAAAACATTTATTGAGCATTTCTCCTTTTCTTCTTGGAAGGTCAGCATCATTTTCTTTAAGAGCTGCAGTGGGAACACCAGTGTAGGCTGTCAACACGGTGCTCCACAGAACTCAAAAATAAGTGCTTAAAAAAATGGACAATGAATAACAAAATAAAGAAAATTTTAAAATGCTCATAAACTCTTTCTCACTCAGTGCTCTGCACCGTCCTGCCCAATCTATGTATGGATTTTGGTTGGCAAAAATCTTCCTAAGCTATTTTTCAAAGCAGGTGCTCCCCATTTATGCCCGCATTATACAAAGCTTGCTACGGCTTTTGGGCACTTTCATAACTGCAGCCCATTTAAGTGGATAAATTATTTCCATAAACAGTTTTCCAGACTCTAATTATCACCCTTTGATTAATGTGTGTTATTATAATGTCAGCCTTTTCCAGAAAATGCCAAATATTAACCCTTTTTGTGAGTGTGCTGGAACTGAGAGGTATTCTGTCTATACACTGTTATAGTTTATTTTATATATATATAAACTATAAACTGTTAAGAGGCTAAAGTGTTGTCTCAGAAAAATCCAGAGACAATACAATTATAAAGTCAACACCTCCTGGCAAAGAAGGAATACAGACAGCAAACTGTTACGGAGGTGCTTAAATAATGTTGCCACGAGTCTTAAAGATGATATCAGAATTCAGTTTGCAGTTCTAAAAGCACTGGAATGAGTAAATGCAACTTTATTGGTATGTAAATTCACAGAATATTTTCTGCCCTTTCTTTTGTAGTTACTTATCCTTGGTGTGTCTGCGGGACAGCAACACCAGGAGTCTCAGCTCAGGTGGAAAACAGGTGGGTTTGGGTTGGTAAATCATAAGGCAACTTGTGGACAAACCTGCCGGTGAGAACCCTGGAATTCAGCGGCACTTTAGCTTGAAAGAAGTTTTTAAGTTACCCACAAAAACCACAAAAAGCTTTTGTTGAGCCCAGAAGCACAAGAAGTGAGAGAGAGGTGAGTTTTAGCTCGCTGGTGTTACAAACCAGGTGAGGAGAAGGGCATGCAGACACTCCAGACCCTCTGGCTGTTTAATCCTGCCCCAGCTCCGACCAGCTCCAGCAGGAGCATCCCCTGGTGCTGCCCAAGGCTCCAGCAGGGCAGAGGCTGAAAGCTGAACCCCCTTCTCCCCAGCCTCTTCAAAAAGCTTTTATAAAACTGTGCCGGTGAAAGCACAATAAAGGACACGCTCACACCTGCTAGGCTTAGCAGAGAGGAGGGAAAAGAGAGAGTTTATTTCCCTTTAACATATTTTATAAGATTCTCAGCTCCACCAGGGATTGGAGGACATGTCACTTCCTCCTCAATCCCACTGGAGAAAAAGGATGCTCATCAAACTTTCTCTTATCACAAAAGGAATGAAAACCAGAAAAGACGGTTAAATAAACATTGGCCATTATTTACATGAAACTGTGTGAAAATTCTCTGACTCCAAAGTTATAACAGAAGGCTTAGCAAAAAACAGGACAGCAGAAAACCACAGGAATGATATCTCAGTCTCTCTCTGTGATTCATCTCCCAGAAAGGGCCCTCAAACCCCTGCCAGTCTGCCACCAGCTCCTTGTGCTTTCATCAGGTCTAAAGGCAGTCCCACGCCCCAAAAAGAAATAGCAGTTAATTCACAGCCAAAAAAAACCCTTCAGAAGTCCACTGACCTTTTTTTCTTTTTCCCCTTTAATTTAGACACCTCATTCTGTGCCTTCCTTAGTTCTTTTGTGGATTTATCCCTCAATAAACAGCACTGAACCTCTGTTACCTTTGAACATGCACCTACACGGCGTAATTACTTTTCTCTTTTGGAACCCATTCATTAACACTGGATGGAAAGTTATGAAACACAAAGAATATGTAAAATTGGTTTTGCAATGTGCCACAGGCAGTTTGGTGTCAGGGACCTACAAACAGCCCATGTGGAAAAGAAATAATTACAGGATGATGACTTTTAGCAGAACAAGAGACATAATTTAGAGAGTTATTTTGAGGGGAGAATATTTGAAGATCAAAGAGCTAATCCTTAACAGCTTTTAATGCAAAAAGGTAAAAACATTTCTTTTCTAAACATTTGTTTTAATTATAATGCGTAGTGCAGAAATATCTTTTATTTTCCTTTAGAAATAAAATAACAAATGTAATTGGAAGTCACTTTATTTGGAAAAAAAATTGGAGAAAAGGAAAAGAAACTGTCATCTAATATCTAAGTTATACTTAACCTGTGAAGTCGTTGCTTTCTGCCATGTCAGATCTACTTTGTTCATTATGAAATACTGCTAAAATAAGCTTGTCTTCAGGATTTAAGATGGGGAGTACCTCAGAGTGGAGACAGTCACAGGAGCAGCCATGCATGAATCACCTCATGTGTTCTCTGTGCATTTTGCCAGCATCCATACCTTAAAACAAAAAAAAAAAAAATTGTCTTGGTAGCTATTAACACAGATTCTAACTACTTAAAACCACTTATTCACCTCTTAAAACCACTCTGTGTACACTACAACTTAACAAAGTGTCCCTCTGAAACCTGCAGTCCCCTCCAAACACTGGAGTTTGTTTCTTCAGATCAGAGAACAAGAGAGTTGTTTCGTCACCCAGGTCACACCAGAGAACTTCCCCGTTTCCCCAGGCTGTTGATATTTTTAGGGAAGGGAGTAGCTACAAACCTCAGTGAAAATTTCTGAGAAAAAAATAAGTAGATAGATAGATGGAGAGATAAATAAATATTAATTAAACCTCCCTGAAATTCTTTAATCCGGCAAATAAAAACTCCCACGGAATTACAGGATTGTTATTTTGCCACCTAATTTACCTAACAAGGTTTTTGTACTGTATGTGTAGGCAACGAAAAAAACTGGCATTGCTGCACAATACCATGACAAATATTGGTAAATTCTATAAAGCTGCTGATCAATTTGAGCCTGCACAGAGACAGTAAAGCCCAAGTAGTGCGTGTATTGTGGAAAAGTGAAGGAAAACATCATGTTTTTATTGCTCAAATACATACTGAACTCATTCCAAAGGTTGATATTACTTGTTTTATCTTATAATGCCAGCCAAACTCTCAAAAAGTCAAGGAAAAGCCAAAAAAGGAAGAAATAAAAGTAAGGAGGAAGACCTGTACAATGATAAATGAAAGGAGTAAGACAAGAGTGACACCAGCTAATTTGCTGGATCTTGAGGGTTTTTGGAAGGGGTGAAGGTAGAAAGACACAGCAGACTTCAGAAAAAATAAGCTAAAAGAAAATGCTGGTTTATGACCTCCCAAAGAGTTCAGTGCTCAATTCCTTGATTTTTTTTATTCAGTAGTACAGGGGGAAAAAAAAAAAAAGAAGAAGAAGAAATAAAAATGTACCAAATCAAAGCTGACCCAAGCAGCTTTTATACCTTTATCATTCCCTACCTGGCAACATGCTGTGGTGGCCTATTATTTCAGGGGGCTTTCACTGCCTGCAAACACACAGCTGGTGATTAGCGTGGCCTAAATGGGATTTTTTTGTCCCACAGATATGTTGTTTACTTTTTGCTGGCAGCGTGCACCAAGAACATCTCCTGTTTCTGGGGCTGGCTGCTGTCCTGTGCTCGTGCAGGGGCAATTAAAGCTGAACATTCTCCCTTACAGGCCCCGTGAATGGACCAAAGAGCTGCCAGTGCCTGCAGTTTGTCTTCGTTTCCCAACGCTGCTCAAGTGCCTGTACAGCTAAATATTTAACCACGCTATGATTTCCAGGATCCTGTAGGTGAGCAGGGGGAAAACCCGGGCAGAGAGGGAAGGATTATTTCTGCATAAGCCGTGTGCGGGACAATCTGCTTTCTGTGCTGGGCTTGTCAGCTCTGCCACGTTGCTTTGCTGGGTTTCACAAGTTTCAAGTCATATTATTTGTTAGTTTTTTTAAACCTGGAGCCCTGTACCTGCTTGCTGCCACGATGTCTCACTGCCTTTGGGCAGGATGCAATGGTCAGAAGGTGCAGCAGTGGCACACACGTGTTTCTGAACATAAATGTGTTCACCTTATGTTTCTGAACATAAATGTGTGTGTGCCCACTGCCTGCTGCAGTGGCGTGTGCTGGGCTGTTCTACATCTCTTCCTGGCCTAAAGGAATGTGTTGGCATAGCATCTAAACAAAATAAAAAAATTATTCCAAATTGTTCACCTTGAAGGAACAGACGAGACTTTCTGTTTGTTGTTGCGAGCTTCCTTCAGCCTGACGGATGGTTTTCATTTGGGGGTAATCTCTGGGATCTCTCTTTACTCCTTTCCTTTTTAAGTTCTGAAAGAGAGGGAGATTATTTCGGAAATTTGCAGTCAGCAGATGGCTGAGGGGGAAACTGAGACAGAGGGAGGGTGAAGTGATCCGAGGAGGAACACACAGCCCTGTGTTAAAATGCATTATAGCAGAACTCACCTTGGAATGCTGCATCTCTTTATTCAGTACAGCAACAATTTTACTGTGAGTTATTTTCTTTGGGCCAGAGGATGGGCTGGATAAACTCCAGTGGTTTATTCTGGATCTTTGAACTGCCCCACACCCTTCCACCACGCTGCACTACATCACTCAGGACTCTGTGCATCACCTTTTTTATACAATTAGAGAAAGAGAGATGAATAGCCCGGGGACTGACTGGGAAATTTCCCAGTCGTGTTCATGGTTTCAATGACTTTTGAAATTTTAGGGATGCTGTGCACAAGAACTATGATCTAAAATGCAGGGGTTAACTTTTACACAAAGAAACTTCATATCTAATGAAACCTTTTAGCAGGTTGCTGTCAAGGCAGCAAAAAGCATATAAAAGGTGCTATTACATGGCAAGGTTTCTCAGTCACAAAAATCTGTAGAAAGAATCAATTATAAAGCAGGTGTGAGTATGAAAAGTAGAAATAATAACGTTAATAAGAACAGTAATAGTAATAATAATAGTTACTGAGGGGTTTCTGTGGGTTTTTTTTTTAATGTTAGGAACAAAACTGACGGTCAATATGATCTGAGCTCAGTGATGGGAAGGGAATGAAGAAAGGGAGTCGCTTGTAGAAAAAGGAACACATTTTGCCATTTTTTCTGCTTGCTCCTTTTCTGAGCAAGCTTTATTTTCTCTGCGTTGTGGAAGCACCCAAAAGCTGAACACAGCTCCAGATCTCTGCTGGTAACTTTTCCACACGTGCAGTAATGGATAACAAAGTGAATGGGTAGCTGGTAGAAGAATTTGAGCTGTCCAGCTGAACGAACACAGCCTGATGAAGTGAAAAGTGGAGTGAAAAGTTTTTGCTGGAGTGAAAAGTGAGGAGGAGAGAGGACTGGATCCCACAGAAACAAGATTCTGCTGGAGGTGGAGTGGCCTGTGGGGTCTCCCAAACCTCCTGGCGTGGAAAATGGTTTGATACAATAGAAAATTTCAGAGAGAGAGTATAAATAGTGGAAAAACAGTGGAAATCAGCCTCAGCTGAGGCAAGGGAAGAGGTTTTATCTCAAAATCAGTGAAGGCTGATTACTGGCACCCAGCCTGCAGCCATTTCTCATCCCATTTGATTTTGCTGCTCTGTCCTGGAGGTTTTGTGTCACCTTCTCTCATTTGGCTTTAGCTGAAGTTTCCCAACTCATCCGGCCGTTGTGGTGCTTAGCCATTCACACAGGGTAGATGAAAAAGACTAAAAACTGGTGTGGAAACACAACGCAAAATCCATGGCACAGCAATCAGGAGGCCACATTTTGGCATTTCTTTGTACAGGTACACTCAAATGTCAGCTAAACCCACAGTGTTGGAGATTTGCTGCATGCTGGACACCGGTACAAAACGCCTACAAATCCTGTATAAAAAATTAAGATGTTGCTTCTACTTTTGGTAATGGGACGGGAAATAGCCGTGCTTTTATATATATATTCACTTTTTCTGAGTGCTTGTCAAGAAATTAATTTTTTGCTCAATTGCAAGCTTTTAGCTCCAATAATGCTCTTCAGTCAGGAACAATTTTGGTTCCGTTTTTCCTTTTTGGATCACTCAGCACTACTCACGCTCTGAACCCTTGGTCTTCCTCCCCCTAACTTCCCCCTAATTACTACGCCAGCAAGAACAAACCCAATTTGTCTTGCTGCAAGCTCTGTGTGTGATTATCTTCCACGGGCACGCGTGTGAGCTCAGCCGAGCCACAAAAAAAAGGCTGATAAACGAGCCATTTATTTGATGCAGCAATAATCAGATTTATCAAAGGCCTACGCATTGGCTGCACTACAGATGTATTAATCACAAAGCTGGGGCTGAACTTCCTCGAGGTGGCAACTCACGAGGTCCTCCCTGAAAGCCTATTTTCCTCTGTGCCAGGTATAATGCTTGGATAATTGTAATCTCCTGTGGTCAACTTTTAAGCCACCTTGAAAAGACTTTATATGCGCCTCAGATCGTTTTTTTCAGGCACTCTTTAGGCTTTTTCCAGCTGAGTGTTTTTCTGGATGTGGATGAAGCTTCCTGAGTGCCCTTGTCAGCATTTGTCCTCTTAACCTGCCATTTTTAAAAAAGAAAATTAGCATAGGATTCGAAAGGAGGGATGTACTTGCATTAACCTTGCTTTGGTAGATTTTTTTTTTTTTTTTGATACTCAAACGATCAAAACCCCTCCCCAAGTACTCTGAATTTTTAAATTATCAATATAGGTGGCTCCTTAGATGGAACACTATATTTTTTTTGCCCCTTCTCCACAAATGGGATAGAGGGGCCTGTGGGCTCTGCTGTGGCACCGTGTACTGAAGTGACTCCTAAAAGGACCCTGGACTCCAAAGGATCTCAGCACATTATCTGCCTTTCTAGTCATCAGGTTCCTCTTCTTCTGTTTTGTGAATTTTGAAAATTTTCTGCTGGCTTGGGAAGGAACGATATATCTTAACCCTTGTGAAGCAGAATAACCTTGGCTGTTTGTTTTTGGGGTTTTTTTTTCCTATGTAAGAATCAATAAATAAACTGATAATTAAATATATGCATCAATTCAAATGCTGATCCTAATTTTGCCTTCTATTATCCTACATGGGTATTTTTCTTAACTTTACTAAACTTGACCTGGAAATACACAATTTACTGAATGTCTTGAAATATGTCTAGGGAAAAATCAAGTATTATATATTAGGAAAGCAATTTCTGTTATTTTCCATGGTCTCCAAACTAGTATGTGATTGATATGGGACCACCATCATATTTTTAAAACAGAAAATAACTTATTTATTTCATTTTCTGCCTGTAATACCTGCAATTTTTGTCTTTGTAGAAGGCAGCCTGATTTTCATTCCAGTAACAAGTTTCAAGTACTGACAGCAAATATGGAAATATGACTTGATGTTGCAATGAGAAAGCAGCATTAAATTCTTCCTGTTTTTATGGGCTGTGTATCACCCTGGCTCGTTCTGCTGCATGAATTGAAGAGTTGAAGAAAAAGATTTCTTTCTGAAAAAAAACCCCTCACACTTCAATAG
Source organism: Platysteira castanea (assembly GCA_013397175.1). NCBI lineage: Eukaryota > Metazoa > Chordata > Aves > Passeriformes > Platysteira > Platysteira castanea. The sequence goes on from VYXC01009523.1 coordinate 60,951, forward strand.
TTCTTTACCAGGGCTCTGTAATGTGACACAACTCTTATTTAATCTCTCTAATATGATGCTTGATGCACCTAAAGGAAGAATACACGCAGCTGAATTTATTGGGTGAAATATGGAGTTAAAGGGAGTAATTTTTTTCAGTAAGTGTCTTATGGCTTCTATTTCATGAAGTGACATAATATTTGTAAATTCAGGTGTGTGCTTGTCTTTATTCAGATAGAGATGCTAAAATTTGACCAGGAATAAAAGTTAACTCTAGAACATTCTAACCTTGATACAAATGTGTAATTGCCAATGGAATGCAATATCTAGTCACAGTCTATCATAGCAAATCATGCCATTCATAAATTAGCTTAGGAAAATGGAGGCACTACTTTTAGAGAATATATTGAGCCACAATATAAATGAATAGTCATTAGGACCATATCCAAAAGAGAAGATTAGAGCCTAATGCACAAGTGTGGGACATGAAGTTGTGATCTCAAACCTTCACAGTCACTCCTTAAGCTGTCAACACTTTGATGAGAAAGTTTCTTTGTAAGGCTGAGTTTCTGCTTTTTGCCTGTGGTGCCCCTGTTTAACCTCTACCAGAGCTCCAGTGAAATCAGGAGTCAATTATTCAGCTCTATAGTCCTGACTCGTAGTCACAGATTTTTATCTGATTAATAAAAGCATTTTCCATCTGAGTTTTGAGTTTGCAGCCAGACAAACTGAAGCACTGGAAGAGAAAAATATTGTCTGGGTCACCCAGAAAAACAGCAGCAAGATATGGTGTACAACACGTGTTGTTTGCTCTATAGGAACATTTCTGTACCTTGCACACAAATCAGGGACAATAATTTGACTGCTCCTACCACGGACAGTGCAGCAGGATATATCTCTGAGATAAGTGTGACAAGTGCAGCTCTGAAATTTCAGCCCGAAGTTAACAAATGCTTTATTTTCCTTTGCACATAACTTGTTTAAAGGTAGCTTTTTAAAGTGCCTGTGTCTGAAGGGCGAAGCCTATATTTGAACCAGCTCTCAAAATAATTTGATAGAAAACTGCTCAGCTGTTATGTTGGGACTGGTGTGATTTAATACCTGCACCAATGACACAGATGGAGGCATCGAGGCACCCTCGGCAGGTTTGCAGGTGACACCAAACTGAGGGTGCAGTGACACTCCTGAAGGACAGGATGGCATCCAGAGGGACCCGGACATCCCCAGGAGTGGCCCGTGGGGGTCTCAGGAGCTTTACCCAGGCCAGGGGCTGGTGCTGCCCGAGGGTCAGGGCAGCCCCGGGCTGGATCCAGGCTGGGGATGGGCAGATGGGGCAGCCCTGGGAGGAGCCCTGGGGGTGCTGTGGGGGAGAGCTGGGACCCCAAACCCCTGAGCTGGGACCCCAAACTCCCTGAGCTGGGACCCCAAACCCCCCCTGAGCTGGGACCCCAAACCCCTGAGCTGGGACCCCAAACCCCCTGAGCTGGGACCCCAAAC